>PVKM010011110.1:0-23997 GCA_004027735.1 Carollia perspicillata
CCTGTGTGCCTTGCGTGCTCTGCTTGTCTCCTCCCGTCTCCTCCCTGCGTCTGGGGTCTACAAGCTCCACGCCACCTAGGGCCGCCCGGCGCTCCAGAGCCTGGCAGCCACCTCGTTTTCCTGCCGCTTTCTCTCTCCGCCGCCTGCCGACTCCGCCCCTCTTACCGGTTGGGTTGAATGGCCGTCAACTTCCGCATTTCAATTTTCTGTGTTCTGGTTGTGTTATTGTTTATAAATATTTGTTGTCCTTAATCTTGGTTGTGAGAGGAGGCACAGTGCTTCCACCTACGCCTCCATCTTGGCCGGAAGTCCTGGTTTCCTGCCGTTTTGTCTAGCAGGACTGTGGGAGGAAACCCTCCTTGTAACTGCCGCCTCTGTCTTTCCACCAGAGGCAGGGATTAGTGGAGGTGTGGACCAGAGGGAGGCTCTGCGCCTCCGGAAACGGAACCAGCAGTTGGAAGAAGAGAACAGTTTATTGCAGATGAAAGTGGACCTCCTGCTTGACATGGTGAGGAAGGTGATGGGAAGGGCTGCCTGGGCTTTCCTTCCGAGGGAGGAAGGAAAATCAGTTTGTGCAGCTCATACCTTGTGAGTGCCAGTGTGCCCAGGTACATTGCTTTGCATGCAAAGATACAAACTGAAATCAGGCATAGTCCCTGCCCTCAAGCACTCACAATTTCTCGGGGCTGTGGAGGACAAAGGCGATGACAGTTCCTCGTGGGAAAGGTGACACTCAGAGTCTGTACAGGGCCTGGTGTCAGCGTGTGAAAGAGAGAGGGCTCTCCTGAGCCAGGAGGGCACCACACAGGAAGGGGTAGTTGAGCTGAATGCAGAACAATAAAGGGAGGCTGGGATAAAGGGAAGGAGCACCATCTGCTCACGGCTTGGAGGTGTCCTGTCCTGTGCGGGCCTTCGCCTGTGCCTGGCACAGACCTGCCCAGGAGCTCTCTGCATCAGCATCTGTTTCCTGTGGCTGTTAAATACCCAGCAGGCACCCTGGCTGGTTGGTTCGGTAGTTTGGAGTGTCGTCCCACACACCAGAAAGGCTGTGGGTTCCGTTCCCAGTCAGGGCACAAACCTAGGTTCGGGTTTGATCCCTGGTGGGGCACGTTAAGGGAGGCAACTGATGGATGTTTCTCTCTCTCTCCCCCTCCCACCCCCTTTCTCTCCACCCCTTTCCTCCCTCTCTAAAATCAATAAACATACCCTTAGTTGAGGATTAAAACGGCAACAACAACAAAACCCAGCAGCCTGTTGGGCCTAGAGATACACATGAAGTCCGATTGAGAAGCAGGAGAGCGTACACTGGAGTGGTTAAGAGTGCGTGGTCTGCAGTTAAACTTCCTGGCTTCTTGCCCAGTTGCACACCAGTCGTGGGACTTTAGGCAACTTACGAGATCTGTGTGAAGAACTTAGTTTCATCAGCAATAACTAGGCATGAAAGTGGGAGGCACTAGTAGTGAGTTGATCATACCAGTAAAGCACTCAGGATAGTGGATTGCTCAGGAAGTGTACCTCTTACTGCATGGTGAGCTGAGCTCTACTTCAGAGAGTTCCTCTTTCTCTCTGTCCCTGTCGGGAATATCTGAAGTCCATTGAAAGATTCCGGTGAGGAAAACGGCATTCTTTTTTTGAAGCATTTTCCACCCTATGCATCACAGGAGCTACAGCTTAGAAGTAATTAATCCTTTAGCTAAGAATCACCAGTTTCTGCCTTTTTCATCCCGTGGGGTATGCTGCTGTTAACACGCTGAGTGCCATGCAGTCCTAGGTGATCAAAAACGTTGATGGAGCCCTGGCTGGTGTGGCTCAGTGGATTGAGTGCTGGCCTGCGAACCAAAGATCGTTGGTTCAATTCCCAGTCAGGGCACATGCCTGGGTTACAGGCCAGGTTCCTAGCTGGGAGCTGCAACAGGCAACTGATTGATGTATCTCTCACACATCGATGTGTCTCTCCCTTTCTTTCTCCCTCCCTTCCCCTCTCTCTGAAAATAAATAAATAAAATCTTTTAAATATATATATATTTTTAAGTTATTTTTGATAAACCATTCATGGAGTGGATTGTGTTCTTCAAGTACTTGAAGTGGTTCTGCCCAGTTACAAAGTGGTTTCTGTCCTGGAGGCTGGCTGGCAGGGCTAGAGAAATGCCCAGGGCCTTTCCCCTGTGCACAGGGCTAGCCTTGGAAAACCTGAAACAGCCCAGAAATGTCCTTTCTAACAGTCTGCTGCTTTACTTTCAGTTCTCTGAGACCACTGCCGAATTCCAAATAATGAAGAAGGAATTGAATGAACTGAAGAGTGTCAACCGGAGAAGGAAGTGAAGACCTCCAGAAACATTCGTTAGGAGAATAGGGAGAAATCTACTGATTAGGGAGTTTTTGTTTTTTGTTTTTTTGCCAAACTAGTGGAGTAGGTCATGGGAGAGAGTGTCATGTAATGGGGCCAAAGGCTCTGGCACCTTTGATTTGCAAACTTCCCTTCCAGCTTTTGGTGCAAGAAATTGCTCAGGACTTCAAACCAAGTCTGCATTTCCAGAGTGCAGCTGTTGGTGCTTTGCAGGAGGCAAGTTTGGCCTATTTGGTCTGGCCTTTTTGAAAACACCAACTTGTATGCTATCCATGGCAACCATATAACAATTATGCCAAAGGACATCCAGCTACCATGCTGCATACGTGGAAAACTGAGTGCTTAAAAATCCACTATGATGGAAAACATTTCCTTTTTTTAAAAAAATTCTCTTCCTGATTTTCATAGTTCTGTTTTCTCTCCCAACACCCCCCCGACCTCCACCGTGGGGTCAAAAGGTATCCAAGTATATGACTGCAAGTGGAAAATAGGGAACAGAAATCAGGTGTTGGCAGTTTTTCCATTTTCATTTATGTATGAATTTTTAAAATATAAATGTGGGGACATAAAACATTAACGCAAGTCAAAATGTTCCAGTGAACAATTTTGCAGTTCAACTTATGACAATATAAATAACCCTGCTAAATTTTTCTGGATGATGCCAGCTTTGGATTTTTAAAAACAAGTAAATTTCTTATTGATGGCAAGTAAATGGTGTTTGTAGCATTTTTATCACACAGTAGATTTCATTCACTATACCTTTCTGAATTGTCCTACATGCAAGCACATTTTTCAATTAGTAATAATCGCGCCTCGGATGAACCTCATTGGCTACGATACTGCCACTGCGCAAAGCTGCAAGCACATTTTTAATGCCTTCTGGGCTGTTCTGTAAGTTTGCTATTAAAATACATTAATCTATAATTAAAAATAAAATAAATGGGATCCATGGGAGGTGTGTTAAAAATGCAGGTTTCTGAACCCGCGAAACCCCCTAACCAGAATTAATGCAGAATTACTCCGTAATTGAGCAAGATTCCCCGGTGTTAATTCCACTGAAATCTCAGCGGCCTTCTGACTGCGGGCCAGAGGGCATCGCTCGCCCGCAGCGCTCCCGCCTCCGGCTCCCGGAAGGGCGCTCTATCCTCCGCTTCGCGCTATGCTCGCCTTTCTTCCGGTTCCGGTGTCTCCCTACAGCCATGGCTGCCGCCGTCGTCGCCGCCGGCCCTGGGGCTCCCCTGTCCCCAGACGAATTGCCTCCAAAGGGTGATGCCGAGAGGACTGAGGAGGAGCTGGAAGAGGAAGACGACGAGGAGGTACTGGGGCCCTGCGGGGCGGGGCGGGAAGCGGGGTTCCGGACGGGAGCGTCCTGCCCGGGAGTGGGAGCTCCGCATGCTGCGGGATCGGGGGATCGGGGCAAAGGCGCGTAGCTGAGCCTGGCGAGGTCGGAGCGTCTTCTCCTGGAAGCGGAGTTAGGGGCCTCTCTCGGCCCAGGGTGCCCTAGCTCTGGGGTGGGGGTGGACGGTTCGGCGTGTCCCGGCGTCGGGAGGAGGTTACCGCCGCTTCGGCCAACACTCGGGCCTCCTCCACCACAGCCGGATGAGACCCTGTTGGAAAGACTTTGGGGTCTGACGGAGATGTTTCCAGAGAGGATCCGGTCCGCGGCCGGAGCCACTTTTGATCTCTCCCTCTTTGTGGCTCAAAAAATGTACAGGTAAGGGACAAGGGCAAAGACGGCGGGGTGTGCCTGGGGTACCATGAATGAACACGGGCTTTGGAGGTGGCATGCCTGGGTTGGGAGCCAGCCTGCCACCTAAGGTCGTTGAGTGACCTTGGACTTGTGGTACCTTAACCTTTCTTAGTCTTAATTAGCTATTCTATAAAGTAGGGATTCTCGTCGGGCCTTGTTAGGGTCGTTTTAGAATAGGTGAGATAATTAACATATTCATATCTCCGTAAGAACTCAGGAGAATGTTAAAACCGCTCTCACTAGATATACAGCTACCAGCACTGCTGGTCCTGTTTCTGGTCGGAGTATGGGGCAAGAGTTGGGTGGAATGTGACGATCAAAAACACTGGTGTACATAGTGTGAGAAACTTTGTTCCTTCTCGGTCGGTGCAGCTGCCTCCTTTTACCTCACCATTGTGCTGACAAATTCTCCTGCAGGTTTTCCAGGGCAGCCTTGTGGATCGGGACAACTTCCTTCATGATCCTGGTTCTTCCTGTTGTCTTTGAGACTGAGAAGCTGCAGATGGAACAGCAGCAGCAACTGCAGCAACGGCAGGTGAGCCCAGGCCCTGGGCTTTTTGCCAGGATGGAGCCACAACTCGGTTATGGCTCCCGCACCCGGGTGGACCAACAGTTCATGTGTGGGTAGAGGTTGGGCTCTCTTCCATGTTCTTGATTGTGCTGTCAGCGTTGTTTTGTAGAGCTTGTCTGCCCCCTATTAACGTAGGATGAAAAATGAGATCCCTGGGCCTATACAGTACCTTACATCCTTCCTTTTCTGTTCCAGATACTTCTAGGGCCTAACACAGGGCTGTCAGGAGGAATGCCAGGGGCTCTACCTTCACTTCCTGGAAAGATCTAGATTGTTACTGCTATATTTGACCTGTCTTGACAGAAGCTTGAAAATTCAATACTGTTTGAACTCCTCTGATTTTTTTTTTTTTTTTTTGAAACTTGGGTACACTGACCTATCTAAACCTGGTTGGGAGAATTTTCCCCATGTCATCTCAGGGAGAGACTCCCTACTTGCAACTGTGCCCTCCAAGCTGTCCTGACTTACTACTTCTGTCCTCACTCTGATACCAGAGTGCGGCAGCGCAGATGGTTCTTCCACTCTGGCCATCCCATGTCTTTTGCTAAATTGACTCCTGGACCAGATCTCAGCAGCTCAATGTGGGGGCCATTGGGAAGGACGTACCCGACTGTTGCCGACTGTTGTTTTGATGTGTACACTGTAAGAAATACAAATGCATTACAGCTGCAGTGTAAAAGCAGCCACTGTGAATTGCTCTGTATTTTGGGAAAGATGGCAGGCTGACGGCAGCTTAAAGCACAGGATGGGGACAGGAGGGCAGAGCAGCTTACTTCCGCTGCACACTTTGGCTGTTAGACCTGTGTGTGTGTCTTAAGATAGTAAGAGCCAGTGCTCACTTTTGTATTTAAATATTAAAAATGATTCGGGCCCAAAGTGTTGTGTGTATTTCTGATACATACACACCTCGAAATTAGACCATTTAAGAAAGGCAGAGACACAAACTGCACCAGAGCACGACGTATCTATGAAAGATAGATGGCTTGTGGATGTGAGTGAATTGCTCCTAAGGCAGCACCACACTATGTTTACCCTTTGTTCCTTTACATTTGTAATCACAGAATTCAGACAGACATGAGGTTTATGTTCGGATTTTCCATTTTTAATATTTGGTTAAACAAAATACATCTTTTGTAAACAAATCCAGCACAAGGCCAACAAAAAAGGGTGGGGAATAAAAGCAAGAAAAACAAAAAGCCTAGGGTCACCCCTCACTGGGCATTAGGGTCAGGCCTGCAGACTTTTTGCCCTTCAGCATCAGCATGGGTCCCTGTTTCTAAGCACCAGAATTGGATATGAACAGAGAAACCAGCCCTGAAATGTTTAAGCGTCTTTGCATATCCCATTGGCTCATGGACTCCAAGGACTTGGGGACTCCTTTGAAGTGCCATTTGCACAGGTCCAAGCAGATTGGAGGAGTTGCCCCCTCTTCCCAGGAAATGGTTTACTATCTGTCCCTGACGGTGCCAGTGGAGCCAAGGTCCTAGTTGTGACAATCAGCAAGGTTGGCTGCAACTTCTGGCTGGTGGTGGTCGGAATGTCATTGTGCAGGGGTAAGGTAATGAGCTCTCTGTGGTGCCAAGCAGGTCTGATGTAGAAAATAGTACACAAAAGACTGCGGTCAGTTGCTTAGATGGTGTAATGCAGTAGCTGCTTAGTGGCCTCTTACTAAGCATAGAAAACGGCCTTGTTGAAGATACATGTGCAGAAAAAGTGCTGGTGTAAACATGCACTCCACAGTCACAGTGGGGAGGAGAAAACCTCAGCTTCATCCCAGTTGGCCTCCTCACGTTTGACATGCAAGCCGCAGGCTGGCTTTGCTGCTGGAGGTCAGCAGCTCTCAGGCTTGGCGAGACCACTCATCTGCAAGGGCTAGACAGGTCCTCTCTGCCTGCCCACCTGCCTTGAGGCAATTACAACCATTTTGGTGAAACGCAGTGTGTGTGGCATGTACTCCCCCCTCCGTTTTCCAAAGTTACAGGAGGAAAGTGGCCTACAACTACTTAAAGAGGTATGGGGAGGTCAGTTCTCAGTTGATTTGTAAAGGAAATCACAGAAAGATGACAAAACCAGGTCCTACAACATAATGCACATGACCACCCGACTTGAGGGCTCTGCTTGCTGCTGTAGTGACTCGGAGCCCAGGACTCCTCAAGCTAGCCTCTCCACAATCCTTTCCTCAGCCACCTCTGCTTCAACTAGTGGGACTTGATGTTGAAGGCAGGCTTATTTTTTTTTCCAGTTTTTGCCACTGGGAAAACTGCCCTTTTGCTTATCTGTGCCCCAGAGCCTCCCAAATGACTGTAGTGAAGTGGCAGGGACAATGCTGCAGTGAGGCAGCCAGGGTGGCCACGCCCACCTAGCTTTGGTCATGTCCCCTTAGGTGTCTAGCTCACCCTGTCACACTACCACGCTGCAGGATTCAACCACTTGGTATGAAATACTAGAGAACTCGCGTTATAAAACTCCACAAGGACGGCCATAAACCACCCTTAAAAACAGGGTGAAGGGCAGCACTGCGGGCTGGAGACGGCATGCTGCGCTGCTGCCGGGGTTGTGAAGACCATTTCCTGAGAGGCCCTTTTGCTCTGGGTCCTTCAAACCAGTCACACGGGCTTTGCATGTGCTGTGTCTTCAGACCCACTGGTTGCCAGGAAAGGGGAAATGGAGGCAGCATTTCCAGGTAGGTCAGAACGGCAGTGAACTCCAGCAGAGCCTCCGTCAAGTCCTCAGAGGAAAGGGAGAAATAAGCTAAGACCCACCTTTTTTCCTCCTCTCTTCAAAGAAATAAGGGTCTTCTGCCGCTTGCTGTACACAGAAAACCCCTACCTTCCCTTCCCAGGAACGAGGAACACTGCTTGGTTCTTGTGACATTTCACACATCTGGCCTATTGCACTGTCAGATCTGAGGGGAGAGACCCGCTGAGATGTTTGGGGGAGTGGCGGGGGCAGACCCACTGCACAGGCCACAGCACATCACGGAGGGCTCAGGGGCGGAGGGGACGGAGGCTGGGTGGAACTGTCACGGGTCTGCCCTCCAACTCTGACGGGCCTCCACCTCTTCTGGCACCACCAGCAGGAGTTCACAGTTCTTGCCTCGCAAATGGTGTTTTAGAAATTTCCTATGGGTAAAAAATGAAAGAGAAAAAAATGCTGGTAAAATTGTAAATTCCAGTGTTTGGGCCCCATGTTCACCAATAACCTCATTATTTGTACCCTTGGCAATCCTAAAAAACATTCGTAGTGATCTGTTCTTGGAGGAACAGATTTCCCTCCAAGTCTTCCATCCCTTCGGTCTGTCCAGTTAGGTTTCCAACCCAAACTGCTCTTCCTCCTACTGTTGTCCAAGGCTGCTAGTTCTGTGACAAACAGAGCCAGCCCGAAGGACTCTAAAGAACTGCCAACTGTTAAAAAAAAAAGTTCCTTCACTGGTCTCAGAAATTTCTCCCTCTCTGGCCTGAATGTCTTCCCTCCTCTGACCTGGCAGCTCAAAGGTCACCGCTGAGTGTTGGTGACACTACCATGCTGGTACCACCAGACCAGAAGGCCAGCATCCCAGGTTGGGAACTCCATAGGCCGTCAAAGACTCGGGTCTTTCAAGTCTGAGACCTTATGATTCCAAGTAAGGCAGGCAGAGGTCCAAGGAGCTAGGAAGTTCACTTCCTTTGCCAACCAAAGAGGAGCTCGAGTTCCCCTGTGCAGCAGAGAACGGAGCCCTCCCTGTGCATCAGCCACCACAGGCACCTGAGCTCGCTCTCGCCGCCAATCCACTCGGGCATCTTCAGTTTGGAGTCAAGGTTGTAGTAGGCACCGCCCACCTCTCGAACACAGATCCAGTGCTGCCTTTTGAGAGGCAGCTTCAGCGGGCCCCAACACAGGCTGGAGGGCAGGTTCATGATGAAGCCCATGACGTTAGTGAGAGCAATGGCACCGACATCCCTGTGGAGGAGAAGTGGTGTCAGGCCCCAAGGCAGCCAATCCTTCAAGGTTCCCGGCTGTCACACAACTGCCCACCTGCCTCCTCCCTCATACCCTGCATGCCAGTTCCCAAGTCAAGCCTGGTTCAGGTTACCTGCGCTTGTCCCACCAAACCGCTTCGTAGCCTTTGGTCTGCAGTGCTGCCATAATGACGTTCACGTCATAGTTCCCGTTTCCCAGCATGCTCTTCTTGTGGGGAGTCACCATGGTGTTTGGAGACAACCTACAGATGTGAGAGGAGGGCTGAGCCCTGCTGACCAGCCTAACATCTCCTGAGCCTGCATTACCAGAGACAGAAGTGCCCTTTAGGCCCCTGTCCCCTGGAAGCTCGTTTCCTCCATTCAAGTCAACTGGAACCAGCTTTCAACAAACTATTCTGTAGGCTGGGCTCCTACTGTCCTAGGGATTACCCCTTTTATGCAAAATAGTAATTCACAGTGATGGGGCCTATACCTGTCATTTAGAAAGCATGTCCACAGTGAAGTCCATGGGCACCGTGTCCACGGAACAGCCTCCTTTGTGAGATCCTGGGCCCACTCATCTCTGCAGTCTCTCCTTGCTGATTTTCCCGCCCCGATACAAGCCTTTTTTTAAACAATGGAAAATAGTATTTGACATCTGCATGGGTAGTATCTGTTACTCTTGTTTCTTTTACGGTTCAAATGCTTTCTATTCAAGGCTTGCACACTTGATGGTAATTAATCATTTCACACTCAGAGGCCTACAGGGGCCCAGGCAGACAACCTGAATGTACAATGTGAGCTGGGGCTAGATGCAAAGCAATAAAAGTAGTAAGGCCTATGTTAAACGGGTGCATGACCCACGGAAAGCATTCCGAATGTATGTGTCTATGTGTGAAACATTTAAATGAGAATTTTAAAAAACCTGAAAACACCAAGAATCAGCTGAAAAAACTGTTGGTGCAGGACAAAACTCCACTGCAGTCTGGTTCGCTCACCCCGCTGCTTAAGGCCACTTGTGGTCCGGCTTCTTAGCCACTCCTTCATCTCAAGGCAAGGCCAGTTCCGAAGGCATTTCCAGTCCTGCATTTTGCTTTCACAGGCTTGTCAGGCCAGGGCCTGAGGAAGGGCCACCCTGATGGGAAGGGCGGCAAGTGCGGAGGCAGGGAAGGGGGGAGCAAAAGCAGAGGGGTCCAGGAGGCTGCTCAATGCTGTCTCCAGAGTGAGACTTTTAGGTCAGTTCTAAAAACTAAACAAATCTCATAAAAAGTATAAAACTTCTAAATACAGCAAACACGGATAATTTTTCAACATAGAACATATTCCTGCCACCGCTTAAACCTTCTAATGGCCCGCAAAACACTTAACTACAATCTGCACTACCTCCCCCTTGGCCTGGCCAAGGCCGCGGGGTCCTGCTGACCCCATCACACCTCCTATCACATGACCTTCTCAGCATCTTGTACACACAGAGCTCTTGCTCACTGAGGGCCTTTGTACCCACCCATGGTTGCCACCATCAGCAATACTCTTTCCCCGAGGTCGTCACTTGGTCTGCTCCTTATTATTTGGGTACCAAGTATCATTGCCTTAGAGGCCTCCTCTGACCATCCAACTGTAGGTTTCTCCCCGTCACCTCCTTCAGTTACACTGTAGCCCTTGTCACTACCTGACACATCTTCTCAGTTGTGTTGCTCCACACCAGAGGGACAGCAGGGGCCGCAGGGGCCTTCTCTGTCCCATTGATGCTACATCACTGGGACTCGAAGGGTGCCTGGCACATGATAGGTGCTTAAGGAATGTTGTGGAAATGTTCTCTGTGTTTATTCTGTTATTCTATCTCTTTTCCTGAAAATAGTAGTGGGCTCTTAAAATGAGAAGAGCTTATGTGGCCATCCCCAGAGCTAGCAAAGGTATCTGAAGACACTAAGTTCCAATTTGCAACCAAAACGTGTTCCCTGTAGCAATAATCACTATTTTTGAAAATGTCTGTGCCAAGCCCATAACAGGCTTTCACAAGCATCTAATTTAATCCTCATAATAAGCCTATGAGGCTAAGAATTATTTCCATTTTATAGGTTTTAAAAAACTGGTTTGAATGACTTGTCCCTTATTACTTATCTTTCTTTTTTGTTATTACTTCCTTTTAAGATTTTATTTGTTTTTAGAGAGAGGAAAAGAGGGGAGAGAAACATCAATTGGTTGCCTCTTGTACGCCTCCAACAGGGGATCAGGCTGCAACCCAGGCACAAGCCCCTACTGGGAATCGAACCAGCGACCTTTTGGTTTGCAGGCAAGTGCTCAATCCACTGAGCCACACCAGCCAGGGCTGATCACGTATTTTCAAGTGACAGTGCTAAGATTCAAACTCAACCCTGTTAGAATCCAGCGTTGTGCCTGTCTTACAGCAAGGACCCATGACTGGAACGGCAGTGTCAGGGGGTGATGAGAAAGGAGGCCAGCGGCGCCCCTGGGGCCTGGGCTGAGATGTGGCTTAACCCGATGGAGGCTCTCAGTGGGCTCTCAGGCCCTCGGATTAAATGTGGAAGCGCATGAAAGGAAGCCCAGCTGAACACACACCAGGCTCCTGCCCCCTCGCCACCTTTTCTCATCGCTTCCAGAGCAGTCTCCAGCCAGTAGGTTCATGAAGGCGCCAACAAAGAAACTGTGGAGTCTCCCTCCTCTTTCAGCACCTAAGTCCCTACACCAGGCTCAAACCTCACAGCTGCGCTTTCCCAAGTGCGCTCCTAGAGAAAGCATTCAATACAGTGGCTGCGTGAATCAAGAAAACAGGTTTACTGCGAGAATTCTTGGAACCCCTGACGCCGTAATATTCACCTGGGTTCTCCGTGTCCACGGGTGATGCATCAGTGTTCTCCGGTTAATCCCTCCGCCATCTTTCACACCACTCCCCACCTCCTCCCACCACCTTGAGCCTCAAGTGGGGGACTCTTTCAGTTCTCAAACATGTTTGACCACACACACGCTTTTTTGGAGATGTGTCCTGCAAGGACCTTTTCTGTCTGACATCTTCTCATTTTCATGTCCCTTCCTATCTACTCTCACTCTTTCCCCCCTACCTGGAGGGCCCTCACCCCTCACATGGACACTTTTATTAAAAATTTTTTCCCATTATTTATTCCTCTTATACCCTCTTCCATTTCCACCCCCACCCCATCACCACACCCTTGTCCCTGAGTCCCTTTTCTTTTTTGCTCGACCCCTCCACTCCCTGGCCCCACACACCCCAGAGCTGTCAGCCTGCTCTCTAAGTCTGTCTCTTTCCACACCTGGACTTTTAAACAGGGTCTTGAACTGACCTCCTTGCTTTCAAACTCTTCCTCCTCCAATTCACCTACATGTTCCTGCCACATTCACCAAGGCGTCATTTCACTCTCTTAAATAAGCGCCCATGGAGCCCTGGCTGGTGTGGCTCAGTGGACGAGCGCCGGCCTGCGAACTGAAGGGTCATGGTTCTGGTCAGGGCACGTGCCTGGGTTGCAGGCCAGGTCCCCAGTTGGGGGCATGTGAGAGGCAACAGATTATTTCTCTCACACACTGATGTTTCTCTTCCTCTCTTTCTTCCTCCCATTCCCTCTTTCTAAAATTAAAAATTAAAAATAAGAAAAGCAAAAAGAAAAAGAAATGCCAATGGAGCCCACTGCCTGGTTGGCCAGTGCCAGCCCTGCTCGGCCTGCCGTTTCCCTCTCATCGGGCTTTAGTGCACTTCAAGCACAGTGACCACGAGGCCTCCATTCCTTTGTCCCACTTCCTGCCCCAAGTCAAACCCAATTGCTTCTTTAGGCTCAACCTCAGGTACTGCCTCCTCCATGGAATCTTGTCTGGCTCCTCTGTAGTAGAAAAAGAGGAGGATTGGGAGAACACATATCTGAGTTCACACCCAGGCAGCACCAGTACTAATTATTGTGAGATTTAATCTCCATGCCTATCAGCTTATCTGTAAAAATGGGAATAATTCCTATTCCACAATTCCAGTGAAGAACTGTTATTTCACACGTGCCCAAGCAAAAGGAAATGGCCCTTCTACTCTGCATCCCTCACAGATCGGCACTGGTGGCTGAATGAACATCTGTTGGGTCAAAGTGGTCAATATAGGACATGTGAGTGAGAATGGCCTCCCTCTAATTCCAGAGTGGTCATGTGAGTGAGTAGGGTCCACCAGTGTGCCCACTGTCAACAGTAATTAAGTGCCCATGGTACCTGCTACTTTGATCAGCTTTACCACTTAATCCCCCCAACGATCTTGAGATGGAGATTGACCCCACAGAATACATATGGAGACTAGGGGCAGAGGGGTGACAGTGAGCTGCTCGGTCTCCTACAGCTAGTGAGTGGCTGAGCCAGGATGCGGCCTCCTAACTCCGAACAGAGCTAAGGCCACACCGGAACAGCCTCCTGCACACTGTGATGCACTGGTCCCACAAAATTCCACAGGATCCTGCTCTGCTCCAATGGATGGTTTTCTTGAGACTCCTTGGCACATTCCTGTTCAGGACTGACTCTCTTAATTAATTCACTGGAAATTCTGGACCACTAAGCAGGCTTCTCACTGTTGTCACAGCCAGAGCTTAGAGCCACGAGACGTGAAGGACCTTCAGGTAAGAGACAGGCTCTAGTCCAGGTCTCACACCCCAGTTAAATTCCAGGTCCTCTCTCGTGGTTACCACTGCGCCTGGCTCTGCTGGTGACTTCAGATTTTAATGAAAAGGAGATGTGCAGACAGTCATCCACATGCCTTTCTTCTCTAATTATTTCCCTTTTTATCAGATCTGAAGAGATGTGGTGACATTAGGAACTACGGCTCAGAACTCACTGATGTCTGTAAATTACTGAAGTGTATATAAAGCACAGATCGCAGGGCCAGGCACTCGAAAGTACCCGGCAGATGCTGGCTCTGCGAGTGATGGCGTCTGTCGCGCCCCGGGAGAGAGCTGTCAAATCTCTGCAGGTTAGCCTTCAACAACACCTCTTCTCAACTTATAACCACATGCCTTTAAATGTGGCTCCTGCCACCCACTCAGGGCCTTTCAACAGGGAGGCAGGAGGACTTCCCCTCTGTGGTAGAGAGTGCTGGCTGTGTATCAGCCTCTGTCCCTTCCACCTCGCATGAGATTCCCCCCCAGTACCAAGCTAGTTTTCGTCTATTTAGATTTTAATAGCTATTTTATTGGGGAAAGGAACACATACCTAGCTACAAGAACATCTGAGCACTGAAAAATTGAGACAAATGTAGTGAAAATGTGTGACACCCGAGGACTTTCAAAACAACCTTGCAAAGCTGCTACCACATCGTTTAACTTCTAAGTTCTTTCTTTTGCAATGTATAGACACAAATGATAAAATGTCTGAGATGAAATATCCCTATCTACACACATGCGCAGTGATGCCACCTGCCCTATTTCTAACCTTTTCTCCAACTTCACATGTCAAAAACTGACTGTTTCCAACCTCTTTTTGCCATCACGGGGGGGGGGCCCCTACCACCACCTCCAAACCCTGGACTGGGCCTGCCACACCTCCGACTCGTCTCTTCCCCTTCCCCACGTTGCTGCCAAGCTCGAGCTCAGTTCCCCCAAGTCCCCGCTCACTTCCATCCCAACGTGAGTCACCTCGGCTGTACTGCGGCTCCACCCTGCTTTGTGTTTCTTTTATCTGGCTAAAGTTCAGCTGCCAGGATGAATTTCCTCTCAACAAATGGCATTAATAAAAATTTTCCTCATTTCTACTCTTCATTAGCACATCTTCAAAAACCATAGAACTTTAGATCATAGAATTTCAAATGGTCTAGTTGAAGCTGCCATCATTACTGTTCTTTCCGTTAGGATGCAGACGCCACCCTTTCCTTTTAGACTGTTCCAAATGCCCTGGCTCTAACTTTACTTGAGCTTGTCCTCCAGGCCTGGTCAACGTGCATGTATTTCTCAGCCACGGAGTCCTTGCCTTCCCCCGACAATGCCTAGCGGTGCCTGCCACACTGCAGGCAGCCAAGGAATGCTTGCTTAAAAAACTCCCATTTCCTGTCTCACCTCTTCTCTGCTTTTCCTCTGATCGCTTTCATGCTTCTTTTTGCTTCTTTGTTTCTATTCGTCCCCACAGGACCCCTCCACACAAAACACTGAATATAGACTTCTGACCTGGGAATGGGGGTGGAGTATACTGCCTTTGTGCACTGGTTTGCTGTGAGTTTAAGGCGGATCTTTACCTTGTGCTGATAGGGGACTGGGCAGTGTAGTACAACCTGCTCAAGCTTTGAAAGCCAGGAATAGAACACTGGTTCCAGGTGAGTGTTTAGCAAATATTTAACATTCTTTCACTGAGGGGAAACACAGCGGGGAACCCCCACTGTAATTCACAGCCGACGACCACAGCCCACATCTTCAGACCCAACTCACTAGCAGGGTGAACAGCTACTGATGATACAACCATTATGACTTGTCTTTCCGATACTCAGAAAGCGACAGGACAGTTAGGACAGGCCCGACTCACAAAGCTTGGGTCCAAATCCTGCCATTGATGGCTCTGTCAACTCTCTGTGCCGTGATTTCCTCTTTGGAAAAATGGGAAATATGTTGTAAGATCAGTGTGAGGAATGAGTTAACACGAGGAAACAGTGCTTTGCTAGTGATCACCATCATGCTAGATCAGGGGCCAAATTTACAGTCGCGAAAAACTTATGAATGAACACACAAAATCTTGACTGTTGAAATTTACTGGGGAGTGAAACTGGGCAAATTGCTTAAACAGAATCCTAAGGTTTTTGCAAGACTGCTGCACGTCACCTTGTTGCAAGATTGCTACTATTACCAAGTACCAAGCACATTCAAGTCCTCTCCTTGCTAGTCTTTCATTAAGAAACACTCTGCAAATATTTAATGTAGAAGAAATATTAATGGCTGGTCGAAAGGAAGCAGTCTAATGGATGGGCCTCCTTTCTGCTCCTTTCAGTTACAGGACGTGGTGATATGAGACAAATTATCTCGTGTGCCAGGGCCCCAATTCCTTAAGAGTTAATTCTATTTGCCAGATAATAGGCATAATGCAAATGACACATCCACCCTACTGAGGCATAACTATGGTTATTCTTGGCAGTGAAAAATAATCACCTCATTATAACTTTGGCAGTACACTGGGATTAACATTCTTTTAAGAGAGGACTATGTCTCTTTCAGGGTAAATGGCCCACGCCTGCGGCTTCACAAATCACCCCAAGTAGGCTGTTTCCCGTTGTAATTCAGGTCCTTCAGGGGCCATAATGTCATCTCTGGGCGAAGGGAGTCAGAAAAGGGTCTTCTAGAACTGCCAATGTGCACTACTTGAAGAATTCTTGAGCTTTCTCTGCACTGAGAACCGAGCAGGCCTAACACTTCCTGGCTGGAGGAATCAGACGGGCTCACTGCCAAAGCTGCTATGGGCTGCAGAGGTGCTGACATGACTTGGTGATCTGAGACAAATTATCTCACCTGCCAGGGCTCCATTTCCTGAAGAGGACTAGTTCCCGCAGAATTCTCAAACCATTGAAAAAAGAATGTTAGAACATCAAAGCAGAGAGAAAAATACTGAACTTCCATCAACCTGACAGGCAGCACGCGGCAAACCGAGTGAGAAAGAGTATCTAGAATGAAATAGAAAAGGGAGGGGGCCAAGAGTCCACTTCCCCACATGGCTTTGCTACTTCGAAGCTCTTGGGACAAATTACCCGAGCCTTCCGCCTGTGTCTCTGTCAGTACAACAGAGACAGCACAGCACGCTGGGAGGCCACACCAGACAACGTATGAAAAGCACCAAGGCCACCATTCCACCTCCGATGTCAGGTGACTGAGTGTGCACTTATCTTGTCCCTCCTTCCCTCCTAAGCCACAAAGTCCTTGAGGGCACCGTAGCATAGTGGTCAACAGCACAGATACAAGCCTGAATTCAAACTTGGCTCCATCACTTGCTATGTTACCTGGGAGTATTACTGAACTTCTCCGAGCCCTGTCTTTATCCCTTAATGGAAGTAACAACACGTATTCCATGGGAACACTCCAAATCGGCACATGACACCACTGAGGCTCTTAGCACGGTGTCTTGCCCATAGTAGGTGCTCAATAAATAGTAGTGACTATCTTTCCAATTCTGCATCCCTCATACCTGCTCAGAACATCATCTAGCTGATCAATCATACCTGTCGGTTTGAAGGTATATGGAACTGAGACATTGCGCCACCCCCCGGAAATTCAGATATAGCAGAAAGTATCAAGAAACCAAGAAGGGGCCCCCTACCTCTGGAAAATCTCCTGCAGCGTTTCCCGGGTGAAAGCATTGCTGTCCTGGAAGACGTTATTGAGGGCATGCAGGGCACAAAGCTCCCTGCGCTGTTTCTCGTGGTAGATTTGTGCGGGAGCTGCCTGGGGCAGCTCCAGTGATTCAGATTTGGCCTTGTCTCCTTTCCATGGCACGCAACTCATGTTTTTCGTTTTAGGTTCCAGAGAGGGCTAAAAACACCCCACCCTTCAGAGGAAGGGTGTGACCTTCTCAGTCTTTGCAGGATTCCTGAGGTCCACCTTATTTTCTGGTGTCCATGATTTATGCTTTGTCACGGGGAAAAAAGATTGGAATCAAAAGGGAAAACAATCCATCTCTTCTTAAAAAAAATAACTTTTGGATTAGTGTATTTCGCCACCACTGTCAAAGTGCAGATTTTGAAAAAAAGCATGTAAAATCTAAAACCTTGCTCCCTTTTCCCACCCTCCCCTCCCACCCCCCTCCAGGAACAACAACAAAAAAATCACGATTTTCTTGCTATATTTTCCTCTCTGCAAAAGCCAACAGGCCTCAATACAGGAGGACCAAACGGAATCGGTCACATCGCTCCTTTTCTTCCATTTCTTTCGAACCACAACGCCACTGACTCAGGAGACAAGGCCTAGGTGGTGGATAAAACGGATAATAAGAGCAGCTAGCGAGAGCCGACCAGCGTGGGATCACAGGTAGCTTTGGGGCCTCCCAGGCGGCTCTCCATCCCCTCGGGTGCGGTGGGGCCCAGCAGAGAGCGGACCGAGGTGGGCACAGCTCCCTCGAAAGCGTGGACGCTCACCTTCTCGCCGAGGCCCTGCGGGGGAGACAACCCCGGTCAGCTCTGGCGGTCAGACGGGCCACCGCAAAAAACCAGGCTGGCCAGGTAAGTGGCGCTCCAAGTACGGCCCCAGCCCGAGGGAAGATCCAACGATGCGACGGGCAGACTCGCGAGGTATGGGGCCGAACAATCCGCCTCGCCCTCGAGGGCCCACCCCTCTCGCCGCCCCCACTAAAACCTCCCCGCCGGTCACGTGAGTGCAAGCCGGAGAGCCCTCCCGTCGCTCCCCTAAACCCGGCCCCCGCGGCGACCCGCGACCGCGCCCCAGGTCACCCCCTTACCGCGGCAGGGTGCTACCTGGAGATATGGGGCACCACCTGGGCCGTGCTCGACCAAGCGCGCGCACCTGAGCCCGACGTCAGCGGCCCTCGCCTAGCGCGTGCTCCGGAAACGCCCTCCAGCACAGCCTGGGCTCCCGCCCCGCCGCGGCGTCACGTCTGAGATCAGACTGACGTCAACGGCGCCGGCTTCGGGGGGCCTCGGCTGCCGCGCGTCCGTTGGCTGGGTTCTGGTAGCTTTGGGTGCGGGCCAGACGGCCTTCGCGTGCCGGGCTGCGGAGCCCGGCGGCGAGCGCGAGTGGAACCGGTGCCCGAGCTCCCAGCTCGGCTCCTCCCTAGGTTGCGCAGGGGGGAGCGGTCCGCGGGAGTCCCGCCTCCACGCCCGCCACTCCCATCCCCGCCCCTCCCCCGGGCGTCGCCGCTGTTCCGGGCGGTGACCCGGCCTGCGGCTGCAGTTAGTGGCCCTCCCCGCCCTGCCCCTCGCTCTGGGATGGGTTACTCCAGCTGAGGGCTTTCGCCAACCCGGACCAGCCGCTCCTGCGCTCACCGTTCCTTGTTAGTCTAGCATGCCGTTCACCAGCTGACTTCAAAGCACCTGACCGACTCGGTCGGGCGCGAATTCTCTTGGTTAGTGGGCCCGACCGCTCCGCGCTCTCCAGAAGCGATGAGGCTGAGTCACTTTTCAATTAGGGTGATAGAGCCCTGTTTCAGTTCCTTGCAGTCATATTTCGATTCACTATACAGAGACCACTGTCCTCTCGCCCTTAGGGTGGCTGCCTCTGGAGCTTTCCTCTGGGTTTTCTAAAGGTCTACCTAAGCGCATTGTGTTTGTCAGAAAGGTAAACTCTCAGTCCCGAGTGGACTTCCCCTCCCCTTTATCTACCCATCCGGCATATGGAAGGCATCAACAAATATTCACTACTCACCTTAGCTGCCTTCCTTTTGGATTTTTATTCAGAAAATTGGAAAAATGAGATCATGCTTATAATTCTGTCACTTCCTTTTTTAAGTTTTAAAGTTATATTTTATTGGTTATGCTATTACAGTTGTCCTGATTTTCCCCCTTTGACCCCCACCAAACAGCACCCCCACCCCCACAGGCAATCCCCCCACCACTGTTCATGTCCATGGGTCAGGTGTGTAAGTTCTTTGGTTGCTGCATTTCCTATACTGTACTTTACATTCCCGTAGCTATTGTTTGTACTACTATAACTACCTATTTGTACTTCTTAATCCCCTCACCTTTTCACCCATTCCCATACACCCTCCTCCCATCGGGCAACCATCAAAACACTCTCCATATCTATGATTCTGTCTCTGTTCTTGTTTGCTTAGTTTGTTTTATAGATTCAATTGTTGATAGATTTTATTGCCATTATTCATAGTTTTGATCTTTTTTCTTAAATAACCCCCTTTAGTATTTCACATAGTACTGGTTTGGTGATGATGAACTCCATTAGTTTTTTCGTTTCTGCGAAGCTCTTTATCTGCCTTTTAATTCTAAATGATAGCTTTGCTGGATAGAGTAATCTTGGCTGTAGGTCCCTGTTTTTCATGACTTTGAATATTTCTTGCCAGTCCCTTCTAGCCTGCAAAGTTTCTTTTGAGAAGTCAGCTGACAGTCTTATGGACATTCTCCTGTGGGTAGCTAACTGCTTTTTCTCTTGCTGCTTTTAAGATTCTCCCTTTATCTTTAACCTTTTTAATTTTAATTATGTGTCTTGGAGTGGGCCTCTTTGCATCCATCTTGTTTGGGACTCTCTGCTTCTTGGTCTTACATATTTATTTCCTTCACCAAATTAGGGAAGTTTTCTTTCATTATTTTTTCAAATAGATGTCCAGTTTCTTGTTTGTTCTCTTCTCCTTCTGTCATCCTTGTGATGCGAATGTTGGAATGCTTGAAGTTGTCCCAGAAGCTGCTTATACTATCTTCATTTTTTTTTGGATTCTTTTTTCTAATTGTTCTAATTGGTTTTTTGTTCCTTATGTGCAAAATCATTTATTTGATTCTCAACTTCATCCACTCTACTGTTGTTTCCCTGTAAATTGTTCTTTATTTCAATTAGTGTGTCCTTCCTTTCTGACTGGATCTTTTTTATGCTGTTGAAGTCCTCACTAAGTTCCTTGAGCATCCTTATAAACAGTGTTTTGAACTCTGCATCTGATAGATTGCTTATCTCCATTTCATGTAGCTCTTTTTCTGGAGTTTTGATCTCTTCTTTCATTTGGGCTGTGTTTCTTCATCTCCTTATTTTTGCAGCATCCCTGTGCTTGTTTCTATGCATTAGGTAGGGCTGCTATGACTCCTTGTCTTCATAATATGGCCTAATGTAGTAGGTGTCCTATAGGGTCCAGTGGCACAGCCTCCCCTATCACCCAGGCAGGGTACTCAAGGTGCACCCTTTGTGTCAGCTGAATACACCCTCCTCTTGTAGTTGAGCCTTGGTTGCTGTTGGCAGGTGAATGGGAGGAATTTATCCAAGCCAGTCGGTTGCAAGGATTGGCTGTGACCACTGACGACCTCTGTGGAGGATCAGCTGTGCAGGGGCAGGGTGCTGGTGCTCCAGGGTGGTCTCTAGCTGTCTACTGGGTGTGCAGGCCCTGGGTTTCCCAGGTGGTGCAGGCCAAGGTCAGCCCCCACCTGTGTTTTGCCCGAGGCCACCCTGCCTGAACTATATAGAGCAATCTGAGATGGCTGCTACTTGTGCTGGGCTTAGAGATGCACAGGCAAAGCCAAGCTGTGAATCTAGGTTGGCTGCTGCTAGTGCCCTGCCAGGGGCCACTTAGCAAGAGGTACGGGGACTGGGGGCTTAATTATGCCAGCTATTGCTCGTTTGAGAGGATTTAGGAAGTTGTGAAGTAAGAGCCAAGATTAGCCAGTCATATGGAAAAGCTACTGTTAACAGCTATAAATTGGGTGGGATTGAGTCTTAGGGAATCTCTAGGGGAAGGCATACAGGTTGATGGAGTCTCAGATGTGGCACTGCCCTGCTGGTTCTGTTGCTTTGCCTGCCTGTCTGTCTGGGAGAAAGTTGTCCCCCAGCTCTCACCATGATGCCAGACACTTCAGTTCCTCTCTGTATGCCCCTGGTGTCTTTCAAACTCTGGTGCTGGAGCTCAGAGGGAGTGAGTCTGAGTAAGTCTGTGTGTGGGTTTGTTAAATGGAACTGCTTGGGACCACAGTAGTTTCTTCCACTGACTCAATTCCCATTGGTTTCTGCAGCCAGGAGTTATGGGGACTTATCTTCTTGGTACTGGAACCCTGGGGTGGGGGGCCTGGGGTGGGGCTGGGACTCCTTGCTCCAGAGATATCCCTCCCTAATTTTTATCCATCACATGTGGATGTGGGACCAGACCATTCCGCATCTCTGCCTCTCCTATGAGTCTGGATGGATGTGGTTTCTTCAAATCCGTAGTTGTCAGACTTCCATTCCACTTGATTTCTGCTGGTTTTAAGTGATGGTTGTTCTATGATTTAGTTGTAATTTTGATGTGCTTGTGGGAGGAGGCAAACCATGTTTACCTACCCACCATCTTGACCGGGAGTCCCTGTCATGTCTTGAACTCTGCTTCGACAGGACTCTTAACACCCGTACACTCAACAGCGTTATCATCACTTAACACATGTTTGAGTGCCCATGGCATGGTTTGGAGTCCTCTGGGCTAATTCAGACAACTTTTGAATTACCTTAAATTTTTGTAATTTGTAAGCTTGCTAAGTGCTACAGTTCTATTTATGTAAGATTAGTTACTGAGGCTTTGCAAGCATTGTTCCAAGTGCTTTACAAAGACAAACTTATTTACTTTATCTCATGTGGTGGATACTTCTTTTTCTTTTTTTGGAGGTGAAAACTGACAAAACTGACATTCAGGTTAATTAAGTTGCTCTAGGTCACATAGCTAGTAAGCAGTGGACTTGAGGTTTGAACCAAGGCTCTGATGTGTCTTTGGAAAGAGGATATGAAGACGGGTAGGGAGTTCCCTTTATAAAATGTGACTTTAAGACTTCTCTATTCAAGAAGCACTTACTCAAGAATATTTATCCTGGACAAAGCCCTATGGTGAGAAGAGCGTGCTTTCTAGTATCCCATCAAGTGTCAGACATTCTGAATTTTAACTCCTTCTGGAAAAGCCAGTTTATGTATTAGTAAAATACTAGATATCAATTGTTATTCTGGAGTACAATGTCTTGATATTTGGCTTTTCTGACAAATCAAGATGTTAGTATTTGTAACCGCCTCATAGAGAAATATGTAGGATAGCAGTGAGCAATTTAGTCAGTAAAAAAGGAAAAAAAAGTATTCGAAGAACTATTATCAAGACAGTTGGAGTTGGACAGTGACCAGAGGGGAGAAGGGAGGGAATTTCAGGGGAAAAGGGCCGGGTTTACAGGAGCGAGTATAAAGGACACACAGACAAAAACTAGGGGGAGGGTGGAAATGGGAGGGAGGTGGGGAGGGCTGGGGGGTTGGGCTGGGATGGGAGTAAAAGACAGAAAACAGTACTTGAACAACAATTAAAAGGAAAAAAAGATAGTTGGAATTGGCCCTGGCTGGTGTAGGTCAATGGATTGAGCGCCAGCCTGCAAACCAAAGGGTCAGCAGTTTGTTTCCCAGTCAGGGCCCATGCCTGGATTATGGGTCAGGTCCCAAAATGGGGGCGTGTGAAAGGCAACCACACCTTGATGTTTCTCTCCCTCTCTTCTTTCCTTCCCCTGTCTCTAGAAATAAATAAATATTTTTTTTATTTTAATTGTTTTTCAGGACAGTTTTCTGTCTTTTACTCCCATCCCAGACAAATAAATAAAATCTTAAAAAAAAGATATTTGGAGTTGGATGTCTTCTTGTCCAGGGTTCCCACCTTTGTTTTTATACATAAGACTTGACTGTAGTTGAAAACAGGAACACAAGAAGGTTGCTTCTTTCCTTTCAGGTAGATCCCTGAAATGGAAAGCCATTTTGAACCCTGCCTTTTGTTCACTAAATCCTGTGTTCCAAACCCTAAATCTTAGGCATGTTACTTTCTCAAAATGGCTTTCTTGCTTGATACCTGAGATGAGTGGCCTAATCCCTGTTTCATCAAGCTCTTTAGATTTCTGAAACAGGAGTTCAAGATACTAAAACTTGTGCTGATGGTGTTTTGCATTAGAGCTTTCCACAGCAGATGCCACTCTGAAAGAATCATCTGCCGGAAAATGCCCTAACAGACCCTCGCTAGATAGCTCCACAGTTCACAAATGTGATGAGGTGCTAAAGAAAAAAATTCAAGGAACTTCGACGATCTAATTGGCTTTGTCAATGATGCACAAGTTGGCCATACCAACCCATCCAGCAAATAGAAGGGAGCTACAAGGGGTTGTACAAGATGGGAGGTTTTCATAGGCAGAAAGAGGGTGGGCCAAGGAGGTTAACAGAGTGGTTCATTTCAGGCAAGGTCACCTTCCTTTAGGAGAAGGCACGGGGCCTTTTCAGGCAGCTTACCTCATAAGTGATCAAGAAATTACAGATTGATTGATTTAAGATTACACTCCTGGGATAGAATGAAACTGCAACTAAGGTATTGAGCCCTGGCTGGTGTGGCTCAGTGGATTGAGTACTGGCCTGAGAGCCAGGGGGTTGCTGGTTGGACTCCAGGTCCTGGCACATGCCTGGGTTGGGGGCCAGGTCCCAAGTAGGGGGCATGCAAGAGGCAACCACACATTGATGTTTCTATCCCTCTCTTTCTCCTCCCTCCCCCCTTTCTAAAAATAAATTTAAAAAACCTTTAAAAAAAGGTATTGAGCCTTGGTGGGGCTTCCCACTGTTACTCCATTTGGGGTCTTTCTTTTTAGCAGGTGCTTCTGGCTCCTATTAATATTTCAGCTGATGGCCTCTTTTTGGTCGTGTAATTGCTTTCTCTCTGCAGAGGTAGTGAATGGAGAATTTTCCTTAAGGTCAGCATTTAATTAATTGGCCTGCTCTGGCTGCTGTAGTATTCC
>PVKM010011111.1:0-33771 GCA_004027735.1 Carollia perspicillata
AGCATTATGCTAAGTGAAATAAGCCAGGTGGTGAAAGACAAATATCACATGATCTCACCTTTAACAGGAACCAAATCAACAAAAAAAACAAACAAGCAAAATATAACCAAAGACACTGAAATAGAGAACAGGCTGAGAGTGTCCAGAAGGGAGAGGAGAGGGAATTTCAGGGGAAAAGGGGAAGGGTTTACAGGAACAAATATAAAAGACACATGGACAAAAACAAGGGGAGTGGAAATGGGAGGGAGGTGGGGAGGGCTGAGTGGGGTGGGCTGGGATGGGAGTAAAAGGCAGAAAACTGTACAACAATAAAAATAAAAATAAAAGAAAGAAAATCACCCAGGACAAAGGACATAAGGCCCACACAGAAAATCACTGATCGGTGGATGAAAGGATATTAGGGGAAATGCTGGACTGCAGCTTTTATCTGATTAACCTGTTTCCTGAATTCCAAATCTATATACTTTTTCCTTCTTATAGAAAAGGCTGACTTGAAAGGAATCGTAAGACAGCCTGTTAGGTACATAAACCACAGGCCACTAGCCATCTGAATAAAGTGCCCATAAAGATTCAGTCCCTGTCTGTTTATTGGCTCTGGTAGTGACAGACAGCACAAATGCCACCTTTTTCCAGTTTCATATTCTGGCGACTCTGCTGGGACAGACTGTGGGGCTTTCCGGTAAGTCTGGGTATTTGGTGGGGAGTCCTATTGGCTGTCTGGATTCGGGGGCACTGAGGTACAGATTTGGAGACTCCCTAGCAGCTGCCAAGTGATTTCATTTGGGGACTCTCCTCCTCTGACTCTCGGCACCTCCCATTGTCTTTACTTTTTGGTTGAATCACTGCACTTTCTGGTTTAGGTTACAATCCCAGGTCATGACGTAGAACATGAGGAATTAAGGCGCCTTCTGGTTTACAGAACTCTGTCTGGTAAAAAGGTATCTTCTGGTTTAATTAAAGTGCCTTCTGGTTTGGTTTGTGTGATCTTACAGAGCCCTGTATAGTAGAATTGGGGGGAATGCCTGTTCCAAGAAATAGCCCTTTGGGGTGAGTTCTAGCTAGACTGGTTGACCTATGCTTATAAACCTATGACTAACAAGAAAGCAGTTTTATTATAATACTGTTTGGTTTATGTATGGTATAATCTAAGACTCAGGAGAGTGCTGGCCACTGAATGGGTCTTTAAATTACTATATTATACTACAATTAGAGTTGTTTCATCAAAGATCAGGAAAGTGGGACAAAATGCCTTACCTAAAAACTTTCATGAGTGTACATAATAAGGATGCAGGATTAAAAGGAAACAGATTAATGGACAAGAAAAAATTCCCTTTTGCTTGTGAAAGATAGCAGAAGCTCAGAAAAGAGGGCCCGGGAAGATCTGGATATTATGGCTGCTGCAAGTATGATCAGGGTTCCCACAGCCCCTGCAGCCCTGGGGGATCTTCCTTCTTATTCCACTAATGGAACTGGTGAAAGTAAACCCGAACTGGTCTTGAGGTGTTGAACCCGTCAGGGAACCAAATTTGGTAGAGGAAAAGCCCCTACCAAGGCAGGGCAATACTCTTTGCAATGACTTCCAATGGGAGTTCGGCCAGAGGGCCAGCCTGCTGTATATTGTGGGAACATGCTCTGTTTTCTATATCAGATATGTTAAACCAGAAAAACTCTGAAAGGACTACAGTATATCCCTTTAGAAGAGATGAGGGACAATACCCAGCTTTTAGGTCCTTGAAGGTGCACCTGGCTTCTGCACCAGCCTGGGGCTTTCAAACCAGCTAAAGCCCTTTAGCTATACATTCATGAAAGGCAGGGCATTGCCCTAGAAATCCTCACCCTAATGCTTAGTGACATTTCACAACCCATCACACACTTGTGAAGGAAACTAGATCACACTGTCCAGGGGTGGACAGCCTGCTTGAGAGCTGTGACAGCCACCTGTGAGCTTTTATAAGATGCTGAAGAGTTTCCCTTGGGACAGCCTATCACCATTTATGCACCCCACCAAGTGTTGAGCCTGCTGGAGCAAAAGGAAATTTGTGGGTCACTGCAAGAAGAATGGGTGGGTACCAAGCAATTCTCAACAATCCAACATCTCTTCCAAAACTGTAAATAAGTTAAATCCTGCCTCTCTTCTCTTGGAGCCTGACTTGGCTGCACTAATACATGACTGCGCTGAGATTACTGATGAAGTTTATTCTATCAGAATAGATTTACGTCCTTTAGAAGAAGCAGGCTGGACTCTCTATGCAGATGGAAGCAATTATACGGAGAAAGGAAACAGAGAGACTGGATATGCAGTTGTGACTTTGAAGGAGTAGTGGAGGTCAAGAAGGCCTTGCTACCAGGAACCTCTGCCTAGAAACCTGAACTGATTGCACTGATGAGAGCATTGGAACTGTCACACAAAAAGAGAATGAATGTGTGTATCAACTCAAGGTATGTTTTCCTAATTTTGCATGCACGTGGTTCAGTCTGGAAGGAAAGAATACTGTTAACCTACAATAAAAAGGAGATTAAGCACAGGGCAGAAATTATAGAATTGTTAGAAGCTGTTTAGGTACCTTTACAGGTGGCAGTTATACACTGACCTGGGTATCTGAAAGAGGACACTGAAGTGGCTAGAAGAAACTATCTGACTGATTGAGCAGCAAAGGAGGCTGCTTAAGGAACATTTATAATGCTTTTGGCACCTGTCCCAGCCCTGTTACAATCTGACCCTGAATATTCAACTTCAGACTTAGAGAAAGCTAAGGGTTGGGGTTTTGATAAAGAAGGTCCTGATAATGGATGGAGAAATAAGAAAGGAGTTACACTGCTCCTGAACATTTAGTAGAACCAGTCAAGTAGCGTTTTCATGAGTCTACTCACTATGAAAGAGACTCATTAAACTATATCAAACTGTGGCTCAAAGGTCCTGTAATTGCTAAAGCCGTACAAAAAGCCATACTAAAAGTAATTGCCAGATGTGTTGTGTGCCAGAACAACCAACCCCAAGACAGACCCCCATCAAAAGAAAGAAGAGATGCAATACCAAGGACAGAGCCTATTTGAGGACTAATATAGACTTTACCCAGATGCCAAGGATCCAAGGGTGGAAATATTTGCTAGTTTTTGTTGACACCTTTTCAGGATGGGTAGAAGCCTATCCTGCTAGAATGGAGAAATTCTCAAGGTAGTGAAATCCTTACTGAAGGACATAATCCCTCCCTTTGGCCTCCCCAGCAGCATATGAGCAATAATGGACCTGCTTTTGTTTCAGAAATTACACAGAAGGTTAGTCAATTTTTAGGAATCCAGTGGAGACTCCACATGGCATGGAGACCTCAAGCCTCTGGGAAGGCAGAAAAGATGAATCACACCTTGAACAAAAACATAGCCAAGCTGTGTCAAGAAACTCATCTCCACTGGGATCAAGCTTTCCCTATTGCCCTGCTCAGGATAAGGGTGACTCCTTTAAGTTGGATTCAATTGAGTCGTTATGAAATCATGCATGGGCAACCAGTTCAGGCTATGATTGGGGTGGGAGATATGTATATAGATCAAGAAGTGAAGGTAAAGATATATGTACAACATTTAAGTCAGACCTTAGCTGTAATTAATGACCTTGCTTGTATTAGAGACCTCTCCCCATAGGTTTGTTACATCCCTATGAGCCTGGAGAAAAGGTGCTACTCAAGACCTGGAAGACAGGATCTCCAGAGAGCCAACTAGAAGAAAAGTGGACTGGGCCACTTTTCTTGGAATGTACTGTGGTAAAATTAACAGGAATAAAACCTTGAATTCATCACACCAGAGTAAAGAAAGCACCGGAGGAACAATGGACCACCAAACCACAAGAAGACCTTAAAGTCATCTTTTTCAAAAACAATGACTTGTGTTCTTATCATTACTTTTTGTATTTATTCCTTTCAAACAAGATGAAAATGTTTGGGTATATATAGCAAAAAAATGGTCTAAACATTTCTGACTTTTGTCTGGCAGGGGGAACGTATGTTGAACAAATGTGTACTTCATGTCATATATGTGGTGTGTAATTGCTTGGAAAGCTTTCAAAATTATACTGTGTTCAAAAATGTCAATAAGGAAATGACCTATTCTGGTATTTATAATTGGGGACCTGTGGTAACTCTAAAAGACAGGGAAATGTTTTCCTAAAAGGTCACTAATGTAGCCCCAGCTAGAGAGTGTACAACTTTTATCAATTGTACTAAAAACTGTTTTGTGCTTTCAGCAGATATGAAGATGAATTGCACCACCACCACTAATGTATCTTAGGCTTTTGCTCACATTAAAATGCCTGCAGGGTGGTTTCTAATATGTGGAAGGACTATATACTCCTATGTTCCAGCAAACAGGCCTGGGGGAACATGCTCTCTGGGAAGACTGACAGTGTTCATGCCTCAGAAGCCCCACCCCACCAGGACTGGACGGGGACTCTCCCCTGCACCTGACTGTAACAGTGATTTACACCTTTTTAGCGTTACTGAATATGGTCTTTAACTATATTTGTAATGCCAGCCATGGTAACCTATTTGAATGTAAAAATAAGTAGATTAGCTGGTGCTATGGCAAAAGCTTTTAATTTGACCTCACAAGCCATCAGTGCCATCAGTCAAGAACTAGGACAAGTTAGAGATAGCAGTATTGGAGAACCAGGCAGCTACAGACTATCTCCTTTTAAAACATAATCATGAATGTGAAGAACTTCAAAGCAAGAGAAGCTATTTACCAGAAGGTTGCCAGATGGGAGAAGGTACAGGAGAATGAGTAAAGAGGTAAGGAGATTAAGAAGTACAAATAGGCAGTTACAGAATAGCCAACGGGATGTAAAGTACAGTATAGGAAATGGAGTAGCCAAACAACCTATACTCATCACCCATGGACATGAACAATGTGTGAGGACTGCCTGAGGGAGTGGGGGTTTCTGGGTGAAGAGGGGCAAAGGGGGAAAAATCAGGGCAACTGTAATAGAATAATCAATGAAATATAACTAAAAAAAGAATTTAAAGGACTCTGCTGTTTCAACCTGACTGATAATCTATAGCTCATAGAGCATAAAATAAAGCAAGTAAATGATGTAGTGTACAATATAAAACAAAGAGAGGAATTCTATGTCATTGATTTTTCTAAACTAACCTCCTGGCTGCCTAGTATCACTGGTCTTCAAGAGGCATTTGCTACTTTTATTCTTGTTATTTCTTTTTCAGTACCACAGTTTTCTGTTGCACTAAATGTGCCCCCTGATATGGACCTGCAATTAAGTGTATTCCTAAGTCCCCTACCAGACGGCCTAATGCTAAGATATATGCTCAACAGCAAAATGAGTACTTCCATATGAAACTGACCTCATACAAGTAAGTTATTTTCAAATTAACAGTGGGGAATGATAGGGGAACTCAAGAGTTGGAAAATACTAGTTTCATGTAATAGTTAATAAGCCTAGAAGTTAATGCATGTAAAAAGCTATTGTTTCAGGAACTGAAGGTATGACCCACCCTGACTTCAAGATACCACAAGTGACTGACCTTTGTGGTCTGGAAGAGACTATAAGCAATCAAGATGTTATCTGAGCCACTGTGTTACAGGGAGAGACAGTCTGCTTCCCAGGACACAGATAAAGAAAATCACTCAGGACACAGGACATAGGACCCAGACAGAAAATCACTGGTCAGTGGATGAAAGGATGTTAGGGGAAATGCTGGACTGCAGCTTTTATCTGATTAACCTGTTTCCTGAATTCCAAATCTCTTACCTACACTTTTTCCTTCTTCTAGAAAAGGCTGGTTTAAAAGGAAATATAAGACAGTACATAACCCACTGTCTTCTCAGATCACCAGCCATCTGAATAAAGTGCCCATAAAGATTCAATCCCTGTCTCTGCATATTGGTTCTGGTAGTGACAGGCAGCATGAACGCCAACTTTTCCAGTTTTGATTAGATCACAAGAAAGATGGAGAAGAGTGCTGCAGGGAACAGACATGTAGTATGAGAAGGTTCATAAACTGATAGGCTGACATCTGTTTGTTCCTCCTTTCCTCCTCTGCTGCACAATTCCAATCCCAGCATCACTACTGTCACAGAGATGCCACTGTCAGTATTTTTTTACACAGATCAAAAAGAAATTTCCAAGTATAAATACAGACAAATGGCGTAGATGGACTAAGAGCTCTATTGGTTGATGGATGGAGTTGCTTCATACTCTAAAACGATATGAATCTATGAAGTCTGTTCTCAATACTTGAATTTAGCCATGCATATCAATTCAACTGCAAAACTGTTTCACAGATGAAATTACTATTAAAGCTGCTTTAATTTGCCCAGAGAATGCATACATTGGCGCTCCTAAAGGAATGAATGAGGTAATATTACTGCTGGAATATTCTGTGAACTTTTAAAATAGCGAATTTTTCAAAGAGCACTGCCTTCTTGCTAGTATTTTCCATGGCATTTGAAATTACTGGAATATCAAATAAATGTCTCCATAACCACCTCTTCTCTGTCTCCTATGGAACAAATTTAATGGCAAAAATTCTTACTGTGGTGTATTTGGAAGAGCAAAATGAACTTTTAGACAACAGGCATTAAAATGACTGTACAACAAAAATATTTTTAATTCCTTTATTTAAAGAGACAATGTAATATTGTAGAAAAATCACTATGTTAGGAGGGAAATAAACTCACGCTTGAATTCCAGTTCACTTACTTACAAGTCGTGTGGCTCTGAAGTACTTAACCTCTCTGTAAAGTGGGGTGATAATATCTGCCACAGTAACTGCTATGAAGATTAAGTGACTAAAGTATATAAAGTTCCTCGCTCAGTAACTTGTTAGGGTAGAAATTTAAAATGCTAGTTTCTTTTTCTTTAATGCTTTGCTTGCTAAATTCCTACTGTGTGTATGAAGAAACAAGACAAAAATTACTTTCCTAGCGATTGTTAACACTTCCCACCAGAAAGCTCAAAAGAAAAACCATTATCTAAAGTTCTTGGAAACAGGAGCATTTTTATAATCCATGTAAATTTCTTTGAAGAAATAAAAAGGAACTCTTTTATGCAATTACTAAAATTTCACTGTACATAGTATATAACAACAACAAAAACTGAGTGCAAAAATCAAAAACATCACAGCAAAGTTCAGTAAAGGAACAATTCACTTTGACCCCTTGGGGATAATTCTTTGCCTCAGCAGGGAGAATAGGCTTCTCGTTAAAAAATGCAATCTACACAAACATTAGAGAATTTATGAAATACAGAAAAAGACATATCACTCTATAATTTAGGATGCCAAAGAGATTAAAATACTTCTTTGAAAAAGCAGTTAACTAGTTTATCTTTCAAATACAAAAATACGTTTCTTAGTTTTAAGAATAATTTGGTAACCAAACACATTCTCAGGATTAACAAAAAATTCTGGACTAATAAATAATCCATTGTTTCAAGCACAGTCTATGTAACATAATTCCAGTAAAACAAAATAATCTGGAAAGTCCCTCATGTTCACTGTAACAGGATGAATTACACAGGAAAATGGTGCTATACACTTCAGTCAAAACAGTCAAGATAAACGCAGACTTAACTGTAAGAGAATTCATTGAATTCAGGATTATCACAGATTTTTATTGTAATGCAGAAATGAAGTCTTTCTGTATTACTCAAAAAACTAAAAGTCATATACACACAAAAGAGATGAATGAAAGACTATTTTTCATATCCATTTAAATTTCAGAGAAAGACTGTTCATGGCTAGTAAAAGAAATTACTGGGGCTAGTATCATTTAAAAACACATTTATAAAGCTGGTTTTCTATGAAAATGTAGACTTTATAATGCATTAAAGAAAAAGTAAGTTGCAAAGTTTGACAGTGTAAAAATTCTGTCATTCATGTACTTCACACAGCCAGCCTCTCCTGTTTACTTTTAAAGTCATATAAAGCCTAGGCTATTTCAGTCTCTGAAACCCTTAATAGCAACAACAGCCAGTGGAAACAGTTGGGAATGACTTGAATTTCAATCCTTTCAAATGCTCTAGATGCTATGGACAAAAATTTTTATTTGGAAGTCCAAGGAGTCTGTTGCCATTAAATACATAAGAATGACCAGTTTTTTGCTTCATTTCTCTAATAAACTTCTTGAATTATTTCTAAATTTATCAAGTAAAAGTAGCAGAAATAATGACTTTTTAAATTTTCTACAACTCAAGGCAATAAATATTTACTGAGTATCTTCTATATCTAAGCCACAGTGATAGGCACTGGAGAATGTAATAAATAGAACGTTAGTTCTGTCCTTCAAGAGTTCGGCATAATCTTCTTGCTACTTAATTGGTGTTCATATTACATCTTACCAGCTATTCCTTTTCGTAAAAGGACATATTGCATGCTTCTCATTAAATCTCTGAAATTCAGCTCTTTTTCTTTTTTAAAATGATAATGAAGGTTAACTTGGTATAATCCAGTGCTGTGGAATCACGGTCATTTTAATCTATTAAGCAGACATGACCAGGAGAATCTTCTCATGTTACTCTATTCCTTCAGCTGTCCTGCTGTCTCTGCTGTCTGTTTTCCCTACATACCCTCGGGCTGTCTCTCCTCAGCCTCACCTTCCCTGTGGATGGCTCTGTTTCCTTGCCTACTTTCAGGTGGCTTAAAATGTTTCTTGGCCAGTGGTTCCCAATCAGTGAACCACACTTGAAGCAGGTAGCCAGCACAGAGTTGTAGCTTTGCACAAGGGATCCACAAATTCACCCGTGTACCAAACACTGTTTAAAAGTCTGATTAAATCATATATAGACTGATATTTAAAAAAATAAATGTGGGTTCCTGTACACAAATGTAAAAATCTTCTTCTTCATTTAAAACTTACTACAATACTTATAAAATCTGCAGTTACAAAAAATACAATTATTAATGTGGCCAGAGAAGTGCTTGCCCAAGAAATATCTGACACTTTAAGAGGGCGGGGTCTTTATTTTAGGTTAGAAACCAAGGGTTCACACTGTGTGCTTCTTGAGGGCAGGAGTGAGGACTTCCTTCTATCCCAAGGGATCAGCTCAGCAAGTGTTCGATTAGTAGATGCTAACGAATGGATCCTAAACATTTTTGCTTAAGATAAGGCAGTAGGACGAGGAGCTGTATCTCTTCCCACCATCACACCCTGAGGCCACGGTAATTAATTCTATTCTATTCACATTCTGTTTTTAAGACATAAACAAATGCTAGACAACAGGTGGTTAGAGATGAATGTGGGAGGTTCAGGCAAGGAAGAGTCTTTCTGGTCTTGGTAATAGGGCGGCTGGTAGACCATTCACCAAGATAAATTCAGCAGGAGGTGCAAATTGGTGAGATGAGGTGTTGAGCTCAGTTCTGACCTTGTTGAGTTTGAAGAATTTGTGAAACATCCAAGTGTGAAGTAGTTGCAGTGACATAAGAGGAGAAACCAGACTCTAGTGAGCAGAAGAGCAAGGGGAAGTGAAAGAGCAGAGCCTGGGTCTAGGAGCTAAAAACCCAAGCAACCTTTGGCTCTTCCCTCTTTCCTCATATTAATGCCATTATTGTGCCTTTTAGAATTACTGTTCACAAGTTCTAATTTTTCGCTTTTCCCCTGTTTTCCACTTCAAGCCTGCACTTGGCCAAGTCACTGCAATACTTGCCAGACCAGTCATCCTCTCTCTGGTGTCTCTTTATCTCCTTCCAAAGCAGCTCACTAAATACCCTAAAAATGTCACTTTTATGATCAAAACTTATAATACCTCAGTGTCTAAGACCCTGCAAACCACTCTTCTAACTTAACTTTCCTTTCATTCTTATCTCTATTTCCAACTGGTCAACACGGGTATCCCAACATATGCCAGGAGAATGGCCACCTCCAAACTACCTCAGGGGATATTTCTCCATCTGAGATATCCTCCTCATTTTTCAAAGTTTAGCCCAAATTTCAGCACCTCCAGGAATCATTTCTGTTCTAATGGAATCTTGTCCTCTTTCTGAACTCCTGTAGTACTTTCTGTGTCTTCTAATGCCAGTGAATAGATATAAATTCCCAAATGGCAGAAATTATAAATCATTCTCTTTAAATCTACCCTTTATGACTGCTAGTCATAAGATAAATCTAGAGGTAAAGTCCAATTTTTATAAATTTGGAATATTATGAGACTTTTCAACTCAAAAATAAAATTATTTCTAAAAGTACTATTAAAAGCAGTCCAAAAGTTAGTTATTTTATCCTGATTTTAATGATACTCAGGGAATTAAAGGAATAAACATGAATTTGGATGGAAGAGTGAGAGAGAAAAATTTTTTTTGACTAACTTAACCCACAGCAACAGAGAATTACATCTGCATTGTTTCTCTGAGATCAAGAGGAATCAACAGAACAAGCAAGAGCAGGTGTGTCCTGGTTTCTCTTTTGCTGCCATAAATCAGTGGATAAGACAATAACTTTGAACCAAAGCAGTACTTAGCAAGCAGTAAGTATGTTTGTATCCACTCTTTTTAAAAGCTTTAATTACAATTATATGATCAAAATCACTCACTTGACTAAACACTCCTTTCTTCTAACACTTGCATCATCATCTTTCTGACTTCCTCAGATAACTAGTTACCAGACTGCCTTCTCATTTTCTATTTCCTCCAGTCACACCCATTTTTTCACTATCAAAATAAATATGATCTCCTAGAAGCACCTTTACAATGTGCACCATGTTAATACTCACTTATCAACTGAGGAGAGAAATAGGAAGAAAGGAGAGAAAACTTATCTTTATTATGTCCTAGGTTTTTTATAAGTGCTATTTCATTTTATTGTTATAATAGCCCTACAAAGCAGTTAAGGCTATGCCCATTTACAAATAGTGAACTGAAACTCAGTTACATAACTTTCCACACAGCTAGGAAGTGGTAGAATTAAGGTTTGTATCAAGTTTGCCTAATTTCAAAGACAGAGTTATTAATATTCTCCTCCTTTATATTTTCATTTTCATGGTCTTATTTAAAAATTCTGCACATATAAAACACTGCACACGTTAAAGTTTTACAATAAAGCTTTAAAATTAAATAGGTCCTGAAATATATTATTTCCTATGACTGTTTTCCCAAGATTCTACAATACAGTAAAATAATTTTTCCTTCAGAGGAATAACATTTTTATATTAAAAAATAATCAAACACTTTGAAGATATAAAGTTCAAAAGGAAGAATTTCATAATGCAAAAACCAAACACCCTGCCAACCCATGTTTGCTAAACTTATTTTCAAATTGCTACAGATTGTCAAAAAAGACAAACTAGTTTGAGCCTTCAAGTTCATTTTCAACAATCTTTATCCATGTGGAATTGAAGAAACAATGATATAAGAGAACCACTTCTACATCTGCTGCTTGATTTGTTGACTGACAGTCTCTTTTCCAGAGTGTCACATTGAGCAAAAAGTCCTAAAAATGTATTTTTTTAAATTCCTGAACCCTTAATTATTCATGGAACACACAAATAGAAGCCTACTGAAAAACTAAGTCTTTAAACTTTAATATAGAAATAAATTAGCAAATATAGTCAATAAGCTTATAAACTTGACAGGGAAAAATAAAAAATGACATTCTGACAAAGGTCAGGCAACAATACATACAAGTCATTATCCAAATGAATGTTCCTACCTAGTGGCCCACAAGCCTACTAAATCTCTTCTTTTTAAAAGACTTTCATTCTAATATATAGAGTCTATGAAACACAGAGAAAATAATTTAGGCATAATATTTATTATAGAGTGCTGAAAGGTAAGGCTGAATGTGAAAAGTATGTTTTGGACAGAAATGCTATTGCTTACAAGCACAATAGTCAAAGAGTTACTCCTATTGTATTACTATTCTACCTTATCAATTTTTATTAAGAGACTATAGTAACTAAGTCCCTTGCTGCACAGAGAAAGTACAGAGGGCATAGGCTTTGAGCTGACCTGGGTTTGCCAGGCAAGCAACATAAATTTTCAAAGCTATAATGTGCTCATATAGAAAATGGGCATGTTACCTACTTCCTCAGTGGATTGATATAAGAATTACATGATACATGTAGAAAGTCTTACACAAAAGACATGTCAATGTGGTATGCTTGTCTTCTTCCTTTTTCCTAAGCAGCACTTCCAATTTTAATGACGGGGGGAAAATGCAAACAAATTCAGTCATACTGAAAAAGTCACCCTCCAACCTAAAAATTAAAAACCAAAACTAAAACCAAGACCAAAAAAAAACCCCAAAAATCCCACCAAGCAAACAAAAACTCTAAAATCTAAATTGCATAGCAGACATTAGAAAAGCATATGAAACACCAAGGGGAAAAAGTAACCAGAAATGGGATAACAGGCAACTCCAATTAAAAGAAAAGATAACTGAACTAAACATCTTTAAATCTGCATGAATTGACTTCTGGTCAAGATGGAGGTATAGGTAGACACATTGTGCCTCTTCACTCAACCAAAATAAGGACAACAACAGTTTAGAAACAAAATAACAACCAGAACTCACAGAAAATTGAACGGTATGGAAATCAGACAGCCAAGGAGTTGAAACAGACACATTCATCCAGACTGATAGGCGGGGCGGAGTTGGGTGATCCAGCGGAGAGGGGTCACGGCACAAGTGGTGACACTGGGCACGCCAGGCACCCCAGGTGCCTAAGACGGCAGCAACTGGTCCCTGGGTGTGCAGGCACCAGCTGCCAGATTCCCAGGTGTGGGGTGGCGACTGTGAAGTGAGGCAGTGCGCGCAAGGCAGCTGGCTGACCGGGCAGAGGTCCCACATTCATGCACAGATAAACCAGGTGGAAACACGCAACCCAGGGTACCAGTGCTAGGAAATTAAGCCTCAAAACACCAATTGAAAACACCCGTGGGCGTTGAGGTGTAGGGAGAGACTCCCAGACTCACAGGAGAGTCCACTGGATAGACCCACAGGGTCCTAGAACATACACAAGCCCACCCACATGGGAATCAGCATCAGAAGGGCCCAGTTTGCTTGGGTGGAGGGGACTGAAGTCCGACAGAGAGCAGCACAGTACCATTGTTCCCTCTCTGACCCCACCCGCACATACAGCATCACAACCCAGCAACTGGGTTGCCCCACCCTGCTAAACACCTAAGGCTCCGCCCCTCAACATAACAGGCACAACCTGACCAAAAGATTATGGCTCAAATGGAAGAACAAATCAAAGCCGCAGAGCCAATACTTTTAAGCAACCAAGAGATAGCCAACCTATCAGATGCACAGTTCAAAGCACTGGTGATGAAAATGCTCACAGAATTGGTTGATTCTGGTTGCAAATTAGATGAAAAAATGAAAGCTACACTAAGTGAAATGAAGGAAAATACACAGGGAACCCAACAGTGATGGGAAGAAAACTGGGATTCAAATCAATGGAGTGGACCAGAAGAAAGAGACAAACAACCAAACAGAAAAGAATGAAAAAACGAGAATTCAAAAAAATGAGGAGAGGCTTAGGAACCTCCAGGACATCTTTAAACATTCCAACATCCGAATTATAGGGGTACCAGAAGGAGAAGAGGAAAAGCAACAAGTGGAAAACTTACTTGAACAAATAATAAAGGAGAACTTCCTCAATCTAGCAAAGGAAATAGACTTCCAGGAAGTCTGGGAAGCTCAGAGAGTCCCAAAGAAGTTGGATCCAAGGAGGAACACACCAAGGCAGATCATAGTTACATTAGCCAAGATTAAAATGAAGGAGAGAATCCTAGAAGCAGCAAGAGATAAGGAGACAGTCACCTACAAAGGAGTTCCCATCAGACTGTCAGCTGATTTCTCAAAAGAGACCTTACAGGCAAGAAGGGGCTGGAAAAAAGTATTCCAAGTCATGAAAGGCAAGGACCTACATCCAAGATTGCTCTATCCAGCAAAGCTATCATTTAGAATGGAAGGGCAGATAAAGTGCTTCTCAGATAGGGTCAAGTTCAAGGAGTTCATCATCACCAAGCCCTTATTTTATGAAATGTTAAAGGGAGTTATCTAAGAAAAAGAAGATAAAAAACATGTATAGTAAAATGACAGCAAACTCACAATTATTAACAACCACACCTAAAATAAACTAAAAAAACCCTAAGCAAACAACTAGAACAGGAACAGAACCACAGAAATGGAGATCACATGGAGGGATAGCAACAGGGGAGTGGGAGGAAGAGAGAGGGGGGAGAAGGTACAGAGAGTAAGTAGCATAGATAGTAGGTAGAAAATAGACAGGGGGAGGGCAAGAATAGTATGGAAATGTAGAAGCTAAAGAACTTAAGACACATATATGAACTAAAGGGGGCGAATGTGGGTGGGAAGGGGTGTGCAGGGTGGAGGGGAATGAAGAGGGGAAATGGGACAACTATAGTAGCATAATCAATAAACTATATATTTTTTAAAAATCTGCATGTACTGAAATATCCCAGATATAACTGAAAACTTTAATTTAAAAAAAGAATGCTTTCTTAAGTCTGGTCTCTATGCTATTAGTGAAAGAAACAGCAAAGTTGAACCCATAAAGCTAACAGTAACAGAATGTTATGCAATCATTAAAATAAAACAAAAGATGGTTAATAATTTCAGACTGGTACAACAACTACTTTTTCTTTTTTCTTGTAACTCAGTGTACCTATGAAGTTATTATAATCTGTCATTCATTAGTAGAAGTTACTGGACCTCTGACAATTGTTTGCTGTTATTTTTCGAAGGATAGGGAAGAAGAGGGAGACATAAAGAAAGCACATCACTATTTTTCAAAACTCAATCCTTCTGGATCTTCCATTTCTAATCATATCAAGTTATATAGTAAATAAAGTCTAAGGCACAAAATCAAAACACAGATATGCCACTACCAAAAAAAAAAAAAAACAACAAAGATTAGAAAATGCATTCTCTGTGATTCCAACAGAATTAATTAAAAAGTATAAAATAAGGACAAATATATACAGTATTTTTAATGATTAATTGCTGTTGGAATACCCATGTGACCTACCTTTCATCTTAAAGTCAGCATAGTAGTACAGTCATTTAGCTAACCTGGCACAGTTTAAGATAACTCCAATGAAGAAAGTCCAATTTCCTGATGCCCTCAGCCAAAATAAGCAAATTTAAGTTAGTTTGATCTAATACCAAGCTCTAGGGAACTTATCATTTTACAGCTAAAATACCAGAACAAGAACTCCAATTTAAAGGAAGTTAGAAATCACCCATGACCTCATTTTACAGTTGAGAAAATTAAGGCCTAGAAGTTTAGCAGCTTGCCCCAATTCATATAGTAAGTTAGTGGCAAGTTTATCTGTTATGCAGAGAATTACTGAAATAAAGTAAAAGTGATAAAATCTTATTCATAGACTCCAACTCTAATATAGTTCATAAAGTTGTTAAACATCAAAGTTTCAGAAAGTAATTTTCTTCTACACCTGTATATTCATTAGATATCCAGATTCTGGTGTGTCAAGTCCTACTGTTTTAGGCTACCAGAGAGAGGTAATACGTTTGGTTTATTACACATCCCCAAATCAGACTAGATAGAAACAAAAATCGTTACTAAATGCTCCTAACCAAGCACCTTTATTTTACTTTTCCCCTCTTAAATCCTACTTTAGGATGCTGAGATTGTGCCTAAAGACATTTTTACCCCAAATTTTCATTGAATTTATTGGGCTGATATTGGTTAATAAAAATACATTTGCTTCAGGTGTACAACTGTAATAATATATCATCTGTATACTGTACTGTGTGTTCACCACCCTAAGTCAAGTTTCCTTCCATCACCATTTATCCCCTCTTTACCCTCTTCAACCTTCCCCCACTCCCTTTTCCTCTGGTAGTCAATTATTTTTTTCAATGACATATATAACAATACTTAATGCAAAAAAAATTCATGCAACAAAATTGCTGGTAACGTTCATTTAAACAAACAAAGTGAGTTTTCTCTCTTATATTCTTCCCCTGAGCATTCTTGGGTGGAGGTGAGCAGAAACTCAGCAGAAGTGGTAATCAGCCAGTATTTCTACAAGAAAAAACACAGATGCCACTATCTAGACTGGGGAGAGGCTTAGTCTGCCCCTTCTTTGAGCCCTTCCTTCCAATAATGAAGTCATTGCTTTCCCAAACCCTGAGGTAGATCTGGCCAAGCAGCTATAATTCTCCAAGTCTTTCTCACAATTTGTTACAGGTCCAGGAAAAATGAAATTTGATTACAAACATTACAGTGACCAAGAAGCCCCACAAGTTCTGCCCCACCTCTACCATTCCCTCCTACCTCTCTGACCGCACTGCGTACCAGTCTGCCTTCACTTGCTCTGCTCCAGGCACACTGGCCTTCCTGACAGGGCCAGTGCATGGGCTCTTCCCTCTGCTTGGGACACTTAGGACCCAGATATCCAATACCCTTCTCACTGAGGCTTTCCTGACCACTCTATTTTCAATTACAATTCCCTGCCCTGGCTTCCCCTATAGCCCTCATGTACTTTCTCCCCCATTGCACTTATCTCCATGTGATCTACTATACTTTTTTACTTCTTGTCTGCATCTGTTCAATAAAAAGTCAGCACTATGAGGGAAGGATTTTTATCTGCTCTGTTCACTGCTGTGCCCCCAACATCTGTAACAACGCCTGGCACTTAGCAAGAGCTCAAAAAACATTTGTGGAGTAAATAAATGGTTTCAAGTTTGGGCAATAATGCTGGTACCTGTATTAGACACTAAAAACACAAAACTATACAAGATGTCAAATACATGTAGTACAAAAAACATGGTCTCTGCTTTCAAGAAGTCTGACTGGAGAAACAAAACTAATATGCATGAAGTAATTAGTCAATTACATAGGCAGTATTAGGTATTACTATTAACTAATTAGGTTTATTTGTAAACTCATGGAATCTGCTTTGTTATTTCTAAAATATATTTAAATACTGAATGAAATAGCACAAACTTGTCACAGAAGTTCGGATGCAAAAGAATGAGTAAGCAGCAAGAGTAAGAAAAGACTATGGGTAGATGATGAGTTTGATACAGAGTCTGTGTATGTGGCGGCATGTATTAGCAGTGAAGAGGTAGGTAGGTGAACTAAGAACATAAGGCCATGTGACGAACAGTAAGAAACCTACCTTAAGTGGAAAGATGGTATTCACTTTTAAGTAGTGATGCTCAGGGGAGGGCAATCTGAGTGGGCCTACATCACAAAAAGCCTAACGCTCTGAGCAGAAGACTCAGTCTAGATGGAATCTCACAGAACATGTTATTGGTGCCCAGCCTGAGTCCTCTGGAACCCTTCTACTGGTTTGATACACTCATCCCCGAGGTGTTCTCTTCATTACTGCTAATGGTTCATACCAGCAACTTTCTGTGGAAGCAACGGCAGCTACCTCCTAGCTCTCCTGTATGTACGTACGTACACACACACACACACACACACACTCTCTCTCTCTCTCTCTCTCTCTCTCTCTCTTCCAGGACAGCTGGTGGCCAAACACTAATAAATACAGGGGAGCAAAATGTAAAACCCAGTTCCCTCACCTCCACACAGGAGAGACCCTATGGTCTATGGTACAATTTTGTTCCCAAGTTCCCTTCTGGATCAAACTGAGGCTAGATACCCCCTGAAACCACATCCTTGGTCATCTCTGTTTCTTCTTCCCCATCCTGCTTCACTGACTCCCTTTAACATATCACTTGCAAATGAATCCCACCTCAGGTTCAGCTTCTAGGGAAAACAGACTAAGTCAAGTCTGCAAAGGAATATCATGAAGAAAACTACATGTTTATGAAGAATCACACAGAAAAAGTACTGCTCTGGTTAACTCAGTTAGGAAGCACAATGCAGAGCAATCTGGTTGATGATAGCTGGGATAAAGAAGGTAAGGTGTCTGGAGGCCAATTAAGTACGCTCTTGTTCAAATTCAGAAAAAAGTAGAAGAAAAAATATTTGCATTGACATGAGAAAGAAGAGAACTTTTAAGAGGAGAATGGCCCTAGGAAGTCTTTAAGAGGAGAAGAATTGAACATAACTCTGCAAAGTTTTACTTTTTCCTTAAAAGGCAAAACATATTTCTTCAGTAGCAATGTTAATATTATACCATGTATTTTCTTGAATGCAAATCACTTTTCAGGCTGACATTACCTAACCCAAGAAGCGTTTAAAAACTTGAGAAGAATTGCAATGAATAACAACAGGACTCAAAAATTCTCTCTTGTATTTTGGGTCCCTGAATACAATTATTTAGAAATATGAACACAAGATTAAGGAGTATCTCCTAATGTTTATTAGGTTTGTTAGACTTTGTATTTAAGTAGTTAAAAAGAACCTTTAGTAGAGGCAATAACAGATTACTCAAATAGGAAATGTATTCATATAGGGAAGCCTCTGGTTTTCATCTGTCTTATGGGATCTAAAAGTGGTTTCAATAGAAAATAAAATACTGGGTCTCAGGTCATAAAATAGGGAGCACAATGTGAAAACAAGTAGCCTAGTGTAAAAAAAATGATATACAGCCCAAGAAAAAAGCTTATACCCTATGTAAACTTTCAGCTTTAGAATTTGAAAAACAGCCCATCATCTGTATTTATTTTGTTTTGTTGATACCTCACACAAGTTAAGCTTCTTAACTTCTTGGTTCCATTTCAAAAGCATGCTTAGTAAAAAAATGCCCATAAATAAAAATGAGTACTTTCATTCATGAGCAGAAAGGATACTATCAAAAAAGAACTTTTTAGCAAGGTTATTTTTCACATTGATTCCTTTTATAGGAGTTAAAATGTACAGCTAATAGTCATCAAAATTTAAATACACACAACCTTTGACTCAACAAGTCCACTGAAAGGAATTTTTCCCAAAAGAAAAAAGAAGGAACTAGCTAGAAAATCACAATTCATCAAAGCAAATCTTAAGTCTATGTTCATAAAAAATTTTACTGTTCACTTTAAGGCCAAATAGATATTCCTCCAGACAAATACATATAATTTATCCTGTATGCAAGGTCTGTCCAGAAGGTATCCAACCATGTAATATTAAAAAAAGACACATTTGTTGAAGGAGACACAAGATACAAGGAACACTGTACATGGGACAATGATGCCTCAGTCCCCTTCAAAGTAAAACACCTTGAAACCTCACATAGTTTCTCCCAATCACCATCAGCTGCCCCGTCCTGTTTTCCTGAATCTCATCGATGGTCGGAATCTCTTCTCTTTCAAAGTTTTGGTTTTGGGAAAAGCCAGAAGTTGCAGGGCACCAAGTCTGGGCTATAGGGGGCTGAGTCTCCTGGGTGATTTGATGTTTAGTCAAAAAACTCCACACAACACATGATGCATGAGTGGGCATGTTGTCATGATGAAGCTCTCAATCACCAGCTGCCCATAGCTTTGGCCCTCTGGATCATCCAAATAGTTTCCGTGGAGGAATGTTTAAGCTTAATGCAAAGTCTGATCCAGATTCATTGCTCTACTCAGTCATTTTGAATTAGACACCCACACAGTACACATGCTTACTCAACTGCATCTACGACCCCCAGTGACTGATACAGTGAAGTCGTGACTGTTCACATGTCTGCATTCCAGTCCACTCCCCTTGGCCGCCAGATTATATCAGTGTTACACAAACCATTCTCTTTATATTAACAATGGCTGCACTTTTTCCAGACAGACCTCACATATGCTTTTAATAGTCCAGGAGTGACTCAAAAAAAAAAGCTTCCATAGCAAAATACATTTGGAAGGTACCACTTATATTGTTCTCCCTTAAATACTTATAATACACGATAATTTATTAAAGACTTGAGATGCTTTGCAGAGAAAAAAGGTGTTTTCCAAATTGAATAGGGTAGAAACACTTTTGTAATCACTAAAAACAAGAGGTTTAAACTTTCCATAACCACGTGGTAAATGACAGCTCCCATCCTTATAAACCTAAAGATTCAGAGCTCTCAATCACCCTTTTTTCATTCCTTCTTTCTCCTTTCCTCAGCCCAAAATAATACAGCAGTTCTAATTTTATTCTTCATAATAATCACAGGGAACTTATTAAAATTAGTGGTGCTTACTTGCAGATATTCTTTTTCTTGTCAGTATTTTGAACAAGCAATCCAGGTGATTTCAATGTAGGTCAAGTGTTGGGGTATTTAAACTGCCTGACATACTATCATCAAGGAGATGATTAGCTATTTTATAATTAAGCCTAGTTAACTTTAAAAAAAAAAAGTAAGTTCAGAAAATATGGACTTCATATAAGTATATTAAAAAATTATTTTTCTACGTAGGAAAAAAAGAGAAGACATACTAAGAAAAGTCATTATCATACCCTAAAAGAATACCCTCTAATATAATGCCCAGAATATGAATGCAAAAGTTTTTGTCCTATATAAGAATTCTTAGCCAGCACTCCATTGAGAAATTTTAGGAATTCTTAAACTCACTGAGCTGTATTAACAATTTTCACAAATATGTGAATATATACTTTTTTATGGAGAATTCATCCAAAGCTTTCACCAATTCTTACATTGCTTGATTACTCAACTTAAGAGCCATTATATTTTTTATTTATTTGAAAAAAGAGTAGTGAAAACTGCTTTTTAGTTAACACTATGAAGCAGACATACAAAACCACATTCCTTGGTATTGTATTCTCTCTCAGAACCAAACAAAAAGCAATTTACCTTTGCAGAGTCATATTCAAGGAGCCTGTACAGCCTTTAATCTTGTTCTGGGCTTCAAGATGAGTCATTCCGTGGGCACTTATTCCATCAATGCTGAGAAGCACATCACCTATTCGCACATTTGCCTGGGATGCTTTGCCACCATCTTTTAGCTGCAATAGATTTAATTAGGAATGTCACTTGTTAAAAAATAAATAATAAACACAGATTGAAAGTATATTTTTGCTTACCTCAAATATAAGTATATACTATGAGACAAAGTAATAAAAATTATCTTGTTTAACAGGTAAAGTTAAAATTTAAGTAACATTCATGTTTATTTTTTAAATCCTTATTTTTTCCATAAAACTAAAATAATTTTATAAGATAGGTTCCCTAATAATTTCTCCATTTCTTTATTGTGTAAGAGTAGTGTGAGATTGTTAGGAATGAGAAAGAGAAGACAAGGACACTATATCTTAGCAAAAGAAAAACAATGTAAGCTGAACAGGGTATTTAATACTCTTTTAGAAATAATTTTTAAAACTCTTCAGAGAGCTGTATTCTTGTTTGAACACAAAAAGTAATACACACGAGGATCTACTGAACAATGCTTCCTGTTGAGTCCAATTCATATCCAGTGTTTGGGGTGTTGAATTATTTTAGATCACAGGCAAGAGTATCTTTTAAAAGGGATGTGTTTCCTGCTCCCAGGCACTTTGCAGGCGGGGAAGGAAACACTGTCTCTGAGACAGACTTTCTTGTGTACCCCAGTCTTTAATCTCCAGTCTTTCTTCCTTTCTCTATAAAATTTTGTTAGAAAATTTTTCTAAATAGAAAAAATGTCTTTTTGAGCAAGGATATGAAAACGCTAACACACACAAAGTATTATATTTTAAACTTTCAAACCAAACATTCTTTTTCATATACATACTATATAGTGATTTTGTTTTCATCTTTTTATTAATGGAAACAACTCCCAGATATTTGAAGGTTAAAAAAAATTAATGAAATATAGACACTGAAAATAAAAACTGAAGACTAACAAAATGGATCAAAATTTAACTCATATAAAACCTATCAATATAACTATTATATATGTATACAAATACACACCTTTTATTATATATATTGTATAGCTGTCAAAGTAGTTCCAAAATTTAATGAAAATTAAATAAACTGGATTTCAGGATCACAGGATCAAGAAGAAAAGAATTAAGACAACTTTATTACATACATTCTTAAATAGTATACTGGCAGACATATTTATTAAAATATAAGAGGAATGTGTGCATGTGTATTTGAGATTTAGAAAAAAGTCTTTACAATTAACAAGTACATTAAGTGATATGGTTTTACTACAGTCATGCTCTGAGTAACAACATTTTGGTCAGCAACAACCACATGCACGGCAGTGGTCCCCTAAGATTATAATGAAGCTGAAAAATTCCTATTGCCTAGTGACACTGCACCTGTAGTAGTGTGCAGCCCAGTGCATTGTTCATGTGTTAGTGGGGACGGGTGAAAACAAATCTACTGTGCAGCCAGTCTTATAAAAGTACAGCATATGTAATTATGTACAGTACATAATACTAGAAAACAAACAACTATTTTATTGGCTTATTTATTTACTATACTACACTTTTTTATTGTTAGAATCTACTTTTTGTACTTATGTAAAAAAAGGTTGCTGTAAAATATTATGCCACGTTAGCCTGCCAACAGCCTTGTATATCTCATGTTTACCAATCTCTTGACTGCATCTCTTTTTCTTGTGCTTGATTTAACCTTGTGTTGTTTTGTCCAGGCACGTGCTGTACAGGCTTGTAGCGTAGGAGCAATAGGCTATACCATAGAGCCTAGGCATGTAGTAGGCTATACCCATATGGGTTTGTGCACTCTACGATATTCACCTAACAATGAAATCACCTAACAACACATTTCTTGGAACAGATCCCTGTCGTTAAGCAGTTCATGACCGTATATTAAATAATAGGCGTGGAGCATCTTTTAATAATTAGTACTTCTTTTTTATTAATTTAAATGTCTGAAAAATCATTTAATATAAAAAGGCTAATTGTTCTTCTCTAATGTTACCAAATAAAATTGTTTGAATTGTGAAAGACATTTACAAAGAAAACAGTTTCTAGAATCAACAATGCCATGGCTTTCTATGGACTTGTTTATAGGATTGTTATAATGATTATGGGAGATTATAGCTCAATAAATGTTAGCTATTACTGCTAGTCTGTTGACCTCAGATTACTAATCGCAGAAACATGGGTGCTTGTCTAGATGATCTCAAGGGCCTTCCTAAGGTCCCTTCCAGTTTTAAACTTTACCTGTGAGCTAGCTGCACAAAAGTATAGATCTAATTCCAAAATAAGAGTCAAATTTTAAAGACTCTGTTTTGTTGACAATGCAAAGGGACATCTATTCCCTATTAAAATTAGCCAATGAATTGAAATTTCAATCCTGATAAAGTATAAACATAATTTATCCTAGATTTTATTTTAGTCAAAAAAGGCAAGCATAAAAACAAAAAAAACAGAAATACAGCACAGCTAAATTACCTCACTATTCCTAATGTAAAGTACACTTAACACAGTAACACTGAAACCTATGGCACATTTCTCTATATGTACCCAAAAAAATCAATTTAAATATTCCCAGTTTTGTAGTAATACAAAGGTAATGAACATTGTATTAATAATCAAATCCAATGTTAAAACCAGATAAAACTTTTCTTACCTCTTTGTTCCAGTTGCCTAACTAGATTCCCAGATCCTATGACCTCAAGAAGTTCAAAACCAACTTCTCAAAATTGTATCTTTCTAAGGTTTCTTTTATTCTGCCACCTTATTTTCAGATAGTAGAGCATGGAAATCCTATAGCTCCCATGTAGTCTGCCTTTTTCAAGTACCACGTCTAGGGAAATTACTGAAGTTTGTCGATTCTTCCATTCTCCTCCCATGCTAGCCCATATCTGCCCGTGTGTCACCTTGATCTTGCCCTACTCCCTACTGCAAGACTCCATATTCCTTCCTCCCTCCTCTAGCTTCACATTTCCCTACTGGTGGCCCTATTACTATTACACACTGGGACTCCAATCATGTAAACCATTTATGAAATGAGGGTGAAAAAACTTCAAATATCTTCTGCTTCCTACAATGTAAAATAAAGCCAAAACCTGAAATACAAGCCATCTATAATTTGTCATCAACTGGATTCCAACCTCAAAACAAGCACCGTAAGATCAGGGATCATATTTTATAATGTGTTCTTCTCCATGAGCCTTGATTATTGTGAATATTAGAAAAATATCTGATAGACTGTGATAAATAAGAAATTAATAAGTCAGCACATCAACTTAATATACTAAATTCTAGAAGTATACTTAATTCACCAAAGAGAGAAAACAGATTCTAATCTGAAAATGACAGTCTTCAATTAGTCTTTAGGTTGAACTGACATAAGGTCAAAAATCAAATTGTAATTCCAATAGAACAAAGTAAATCCAGTTCAGATAGTTAGCAATGCCACTTTTCTGAAGACCTCTAAAGCAATATCACAGTTCCCCTTGGTAATTTCATCAAGCAAGTATTAGGAAGAGCTTAATTATATTTAATCTCAACCCTTTCTCAGTCAATTATCAGAAATGGAAACAAATACCAATCATCACCTGCATAACCTTTCATGATTATTTAATCTGTCAAACAAAGTCATTTTTGCCTACAGTTTTTTGAACTTGGTAATACTGTCTTGGGTATTTGACATTAACTTCATTTCTTAATGTCTATCTTTATTATCCTACACTCAGGCTTTCTAGTCATGATTTAAACTAAAGATCACCAGAAGCCTGAACTAATGCTCTATATAGAGTGGCAAAGGCTCCATGCTTAGAAACAAATTTAAGATTTGTGAAAGGTGGCATCTAACTGAATACACCTGCAAGCTTCATCTGTCTCCAGAACCACTTCCTCAAGCCATGCACTCATTAGAAAGATAAGTTTCCTGCCTTAATTGGATATTATATAGCATTATTATAAATTATGAGCAGCTAAAGAAAAACTATAAGGTCACTCATTATTTGCACAGCTCATTCTTCCTCTGTTTTTGCAAGTCTAAATAGCTTGCATTGGTTTGAAGCAGTAATAAGTTTCTGTCATTAGTAAACCTTACACATCTTCTATGACAACCATAAGGGTGTGTGTGTTACATAAATGCATAACGCATAGAAAGGAAGCAGTTGTGGGAAGCTCCTGGGTCAAGCCCAGTATAAATCAAACTAATCACAAGCAAATGCTTCTCTTTTGATCTTTAAATGCATTTTTCAGAACAGCTGTCCAATTTTCCATAAACTTAACTAAAGCTGTTTTTTCTTCTTTTAAAAATATTGCTTTGTGGTCTTAAGTTGCAAGCATACAAGGCTGCACATGCTGGAACTACCTCTGAGCTTCCGTTTATTGATGTAGATGGGTAAGAATCATTTATACTAACTGAAAACAAATTGACTTTGGTAATTATCCTATTACATACTATGGGTAACAACCTCCTGCATGTTTTCAACAAACATGGACTTCTTGGAAATGTATGACCCTAACACCATGGGCATGACAGGAATGCTATCAGACTTAGTAAATGGGAAAAAGGAACATATAAATATGACAGCTACAGAAGGAAAAACTAAGAGAAACTCCCAAGGTCTGAAAACCATGGGAACTAAACCATGGGAAAATAAAAGCTATTGTTTTTCTAGGGGTGATGTTACTAAAATTTGGAGAAATATACTAATAAAATTATATCAGTCTGATCAAAAAAAATTTTCATGAGGCAGAGAAAAGCAGTGAGAAAAGTCTTATTTTCAAAAAACACCTGATTAATGATCAACCTTCAATTTTACTTTACAATGTTATTTTCTAGTACCTACTTGTAGAATAAAAATCTGCATCCAGGCATACGAGTCTACCGCTGAAAATCTCTGTGTTTATCTTCCACATACTTCCCAGAATACCATGAAAGTGACTTTTTGCACAGATAATGCCCCCAATTAAAAAACACATTAGAACTTATAAGCATTACACCAAAATAGAGAACTCATAAAACTTGTTTTCCTGCCAAAGGATGACTGCTACTCAATCACTACCAAACACCACAAATAAAGTGGTGGAGCTTTGAGCCACTAAAGTGAGAAGAAAAACACATTTGAGAAGTGCTATTTTTTTTTCAAACACATCTTTTAACTCCTTTAAGGCTTTTTTCAAGTCCCAATTTATTTATTATCACTCTGGTGCTTATTAATCTGCCCTACCATATTACTCAGCACTTAACAGTTGTTGTGTCTTGAATTATCTATTGTTATATAGTGCTAATACCTTGAACAGCCTGTAAATTCTACTCAACCACATATAAAATATGCCAATCTCTGGCTTGGATGTCTGATGTGAACATGACCCTTTAAATTTGGAGGATACCTTGTATTCATTTTAATACCCTTTTCTGTGAAATAAAATGATTTGGGTTTTTGTAGGTTAGAATAGTGAGACAAAACAAGCGATTACTGATGTCTGTGAGTGATTTTGTAAAATCCTGATTCATGTCAAACTGTAGTCAATTTTACGCAAAACTCTGAGCATTTATTTACCTTATATGGTAACAATGAGGAGAATACCTCAAAGTATGTCTCATTATGCCTTACAAAACCAAATAGAAATAAAATGATATGCTTCTTTTTTGTAGCCACTGAGCTACCTGTTTTAAACACGGGACTTTGGCTCATAGTTTGTTCTAGTAGTCTAAATGCAATTCCCATGAATCCTTCTTTATTGAAATGACATCTTTATTTTTCTCTACCACCATCCTAATAAAATTGACACATGCCTTCTTAAACTGTAATTCACTGTAAGATGCCACATAATACTTTCATTTTATGACTAATACATATGCATTTAAGCCCAGGGATTTAATGTGCTTTGTAATTAATGTGTGAATATAATTCTACCAGAAATGTGGAAAGTATGATGCTTAGTTATTAAAAAAACAGAGCACATCCACAAACATCTCAAAATCAAACAAATTTGTTAATTACACAGACATCAGTGTTTCCCTGTATTCACTCTATAATAAAGAAAAATGATTAAGAAAAAAATCAGACAGCTATAATGGTTAAAAATGAATTAGTGAACTCTAGTTTATCTGGGAAAAGATTAACACTGAAATTCACAAACTTCAACCTCCATATTCACTAGGTTCTGTTCAATGTTGGGAAGAATTCCCTGAAAGTGTATGCAAATTGCATGTAAGTATGCATGCATTTTCTGTTCAGTCAGTCCACAGCCTTCCCCAAATTCTCAAAGGCATCTGTGACCCCAAAAATGTTAAGAACTAATGATTTAATGAAATCTTAGAACAGTGTTTCTCAAAGTGTGGTTTCTAAACCACCAGTGCCAGCATACTTCTACAACAGAAAAAAAATCACAAGCCCTTCAATATCCACCAGTGAGATGTTTCAAAGAAACATAAAAATGAAAAACTTCATTAACATCAAGAAAATATAGCTCAAAGCAGAATTAATATTCACTAAAAATGGCACAAAATCATGATTTCACATGCTAGTTAAAAATAAGTGTAGCTTAGAAAAACTACTTTCTTTTAAGAAACTTTTAAAATCTTCATGGTTTAAATCACTAATATTTAATAACAACCTATGCCAGTGATTTTCAACCGATGTGTGGCAAGAATTTTTAAAGCATTTAATACCTGACTATTTAGTCAGGGACACCGACCTATTCTCCCTTAGATTGTCAAATTAAAAAATGACAACAGACAAACACAATAATAGCCATCCAGTGTAAATGAATCAAAATTACACCTATTTTTTGTCAGGTGACAAAAAGTATGTATTTTTTGGTGTGCCACAGAATCTTAGTAATTAGTTTAATTACTAATCAGTTTAATTACTAAACTAATTAGTAATTAGTTTAATTAGTTTAGTAGTTAGTCTGATGCCATAAGATGAAAGGGACTGAAAATCACTGGCCTATTCCAATAAGGCACTAATTCAATAATAAATTCTGAGAAAAGGTCTAGAAGAACAGGCCCTTTCCCTCATCTCCTGTTATACACTCCTTAACCTTCCACATCTGTATGCAACTCTACATAAAGCAGTGTTCCTCAAACTACCTGTGGGAAAAGACACTATCTGTTTGAAAGTTTCCTCCACCCCCCAATTTGCCATATATCAATTCTTCTATAATGTATAGGCAGGCAGGGGTGTCAAACTCATTTTCACTGGGGGCCACATCAGCCTCATGGTTGCCTTCAAAGGGCCAAATGTAATTTTAGAACTATATAACTGTAACTACTCCTTAAGGAGCTCAGTGCTGCTGCCAGTTGGAAGCAAGGTGGAGGCCCAGATTTGGCCTGCGGGCCTTGTGTTTGCCACCTGTGACCTATAGTAATGATAAATTACTGGAAAAAACAAAATTAAATAAATTATACAAAATATAAGGTCCAATTTTTTCATCAGATTCAGTATGCATAAAATTGCTCTATCAAACTACAAAAGTTTCTGGACACTTTTCATTTCTGTCCTTATTCCATCTCAGACTTCAGTGAACAGTTTGCCAGTCTGTAGACCAGCAAGGATGCTCCTTCTAGGCAATGACTATATTTCTCTTTAGGTCAATTGTACACAAACTTAAATATAACATACAATTAACATTTTCTAGTGTGCTGAATGACCACACTAGAAATTAAAGGTATTTAATGCACTGGTTATTATTTAGTAGTTTAACTCATTTCCATTTTGCTTTTTTGCTCTAACATTAAACATAAAGTGATTATATTATATATTTATTTTGGCACATTTACCTGACTTTTTCTTTAGGAGTCATTTCTAAAAAGGTATGCACATTTAAATTTTTGATTTATGACAAAAGACTGCCAGACTATATGTGGTCATTAATATAATTCTGCAAACCATGTACGAAAGTGTCTGTTATCCACATCCTTGCAACTCTTAGTATTACAAAAGAACCTGAGGGTAATTCTATCTCTACCACTAATAAATTCTGTGACCTTGAGCAAGTCATTTACATCTCTGGCCTCTTTCCACTCCAAAAGTTGGATCAAATGTTCTAGGGTCCCTTTAAACTCTAAACCATAATAAATATTTACACAGACTTTACTTTCACAATCTCTCATTAGGCCAAACAGCAATTACAATTAGTATCTGTTACTCGCTTAGGCACTAATTTTGTACTATTCTCCAATTACTTCATATATGTTATTCTCATTATTCTGTTACAAAACATTAAAATGGCAAATGTGTGCTTCTTAAAAAAATAAAACCTCAGGTTGGCAGCTCTGGGCAGGAGGTGGAGAGTATTGGGGGTGGGAGAATCAAGCAAAAAAGGAAAAGGACTCATGGGTATGGATAACAGTGTAGTGATTGCAGGTGGGGGGAGAGAAATGAGTGGAGGTAGAAGAGGTTATAAGGGGAACAAATGATAATGGAAAAATACAACAAAAAATAAACTACTAAAAAATGAAAACCTAAAACCTCATCAACATTACAAACCCAAAAGGCCGAGTTCCAGGGCTAACTAGAAGAGAATGTAGCTTATCTGCTTTTTCAGACCTGAAATAATTTTCTTCTTTTAGAATAAATTAGTCTAAAGGACAAGAATCTTCTTTCCACTGAAAGCAGCTATGTCCTCTAAAATTCAAATGATAAATTATGCATTCATTCATTTATCATACATTTACTGAGCTATTACACATGGGCCAGATGTTAAGGAGTCTTAGATTGAATTATCAGGCTAATGGGAAAAATATCCATTTATTCTATCATTTAACACATACTTATCAAGATGTCTATTATGTGCCAGGCTCTTCTAGGCATGTAACACAACAATGAACAAAGTGAGGTCTTGCCCTCATGGAACTTAAATTTAGTAGGGGGAAAGAGATAATCAACAACTACAACAAACATACAGATAAATAATAAAATGTCAGGAAATAAGAAGTATTACAGAAGACAAAGCTGAGAAAGGGAGTACAAAGTATCAGGAGACACTTTTAAGGTAGGGTAGACAGAAAAGACTTCCTAGGGACATGACATTTGAACACAGACTTGAATGAAATAAGAGAAAGAGCCATGCAGACACCTGGAGGGACAACATTCCAGGTAGAGGGACAAGAAAAGGTAAAAAAAAATTACTCTGACACACTACAGGGTAATAGTGAAATGTATGAAGTTACCAATAACTCAAATAGTGGAATGACTAATTTCATATACCTAGGTGGCACGAAGTTTTCCCCGAGATAACAACATTTGCCCTGAGTGCTGAAATATGGGTTGGAATTTGCAGACACAAGACAGGAGAGATCCACTGGGAAAAAACAAAAAGTTTGTGAAAGACATGATGATATGAAAGTACCACTGTTTTCAGGGAAAGGCAAGTGGTTCAGGGTACCTACATTTTATTGAGAAAGTGACCAGGAAACTGACAGTCCAGGTTGGCCAGGATGCCAAAAGTCGTGCAACGAAGGACATAGTATGTAACAATGAACAACTTCTGAAGAATCTAAGTTTACAAGTTCCTTCTATTTCAACTAGTGTGGTCTCCTTAAAACTTTCATTGCTTGGAACAGATGTCTTACATTATATGCAACTACCACTCTCGGATGCCATACTGTTTCCAAGAAACCCACAGTTGTCACCTTGTTCCTTTCAGTGCTTTTTCTACCATACACTTTCTCTCATCCCTTAAAGATGGAAGTGTGCTCACTTCATTCCTGTCGCCGGAAGTACGGCCTCAGCTTCCTTTGTACATCTGTAGCCTTTCAGAACCACGACCCATCAACACTTGGACCCATGGAATTAACGTTTCTGTACATGGAATTATTTATCCTGCTTGGGATTTGTTGAGCAAATAAAGAAAAAGTCCTAGGAATTCTTTTCCTCCCCGTTCTCTTGCTCTAGGTCAAAACTACCACCAACACCAAACAGAAGTCTTCTGCGCCTTTTCTCATAGTCCCAGGTTTATTTTTCTAGCCTAACAAACAGCCTGTGCAGCTGGCTTTTATCAAGATAGCACCAATTGTTAGTAGATGACTTCTAGTGCTCTGGTCTCTAGTCACAAAATACTGATGTGTTCTAGGTGTTTCACTTCCTCCACAGACAGCAAATGCAGTCACAAACGGCAGCAAGAAAAGGAAAGGAAATATTCTTACGTTAATGCCACTGTTCATTCTCTCTCTCTCTCTCTCTCTCTCTCTCTCTCTCTCTCTCTCTCTCTCTCTCTAAATTTAGAGTAAAAGAGACTAGAGCAACACTTCATGAATGAGTCTTGTTCTGGTGCAGCTGGTGCACCATATGCTTCTGAGCTGAGGATAACAGTGGGCTTGGCAGGGGGCAGAACGCTGGAAACAGGGAAATATTAAGTAATGTCACTGCTCCTACTTGTGCAAAGTCTGCACAGGGGTGGGAGTGAGGCAGTGGAAGGGGCTAAGATTTTGATTTGGCTGGTAAAATAGCCCTGAAGCATACTGTCCACTGTTTTATTTCAACCTGTTTCCCACTCATGACATCAGCATTTTCATGAAACATACCACCTCTTCCCATGAGAGTAAGAGTTCAGAGTCACTTAAATATAAATACAAAACTAAAGCCATTATTGTTAGAGAAAACAGGAATTTACTAGCAGAATTAAATCTAGCATCTATAAAGAGTTTCCCTGTGTCAATAAAAAACTAACAGCACTACCAACTGTTGATCATTATTGAATGATGAGAGACCAGTGTTTCACTTACAAGTATTTGAGATTTGTTAGAGTATTTGTCATGGGTTCCAGTCTATCAGCAAATGGTTACTGAATACATAATATATACCAGTGCAAAAGGTATCTTCTGAGGGTAGGGGACATGAAGGGGAGTAGCACAGTGTTATATTTTTTAATTGTTGAAAGTTTGTGTAATTAACAAATAATATTTATAACTAACATTTATTGAGTTCCTCATTATATGCCAGGCACCATGCTAGGCACTTTTCTACTTTCTTTTAACAGAACCTTCTATTTCTACAAGTAAAATGACAAAAACTAATAACAGATGAAATATGCTACATTTGTTCTTCTATCTCACAGATTAACATTTTGCGTTAATATTTTGATGTATGCAAACAACTATTCAAAAAGTTAAACATTATGAATATATTTCCAAGAAAATCTATCTAGCAACCCCCTGGTTAGCTTAGCTGTTATCCTCTGCTAGCATTCATTAAAAGCCATTTCTTCTACTTCCAAGCAAGGTGGAAAACAGTATACAACATTATTTGAGTTAGAAGACAATAATTCCAGGAGCAAAACCTTCCAACTAGTCCATGAGTTCTCCAGCTACACTGTTCAAACATACAGACATAAACTACTCACATGGAATGTCTCATCACACAGAAACACTAAGGTAAGAAACATCCTTTGCGACAGATTCTTTAATCACAAGCACACTTCATGGACTAAAAATTGCTCTGGCACAAAACCAAGGGGATATAAAACATAAATTTTTACTGAGAATTCTCTAGAGTTATAGCAAGTTCCAAGAGTAAAGATTTTTTTCAAATAAGTATTGTTTTTCCTTTGTTACTTTGTTATTTTGTTTGGAAGAAATAAGAAAGGAAGGAGGGACACCAGGCATTTTGCCTTACCAAAATGATTTGCAAACCAAAAACTTTTCTCCTTGAAGCCATATAAAGCACAAAAAGAACAACAACAACAAAAAAAAACCCAAAATAAAAAACTGACAGACATGACCCAGCCCTAACTGAAATGGATTTTTTGTTACATTCATTTTTTCACTCCAAAATTTAAAATTATATTTGGGCATTTGATTAAATGTATAAAATCTCCTTTCTTGATTTTCACTTAAGAATTACTCTGTAATCATTAAAAATCATTTCTTGGAGCTGATATTTCTTAGAGTCAGTATTTGTTTCCAGTAACTAGTTATAGATTTAGGAAGAATGTGTATCAATTCGTAGATGCCAAACCACAGGGCAGAAAAGAGAGTAGTGTGCTGGGCTGTGGCAGAAAGGCTTAAAAGCTTTTTATTGACTGGAAAATACATAAAATATGAGGGGGGACCCAAAAAACCTGGAATTATATATGGATGGCAGGTCCTTTCTTTATAGTACAGGCTCCCCCTGCTAGGTGAGGGTAGTAGGAACCCATCTGTATCAGTGTACCAGCTGGCATTGTGAGAGGCTGCAATCAGCTTCAGTAAATTCTTTTTGAAGACTCTTTCAACGCATTTGCCCCCTTCATGATGACCAACTGCTGACTGTAAAAATGGCATGACCCCCAAGTCAAAGGGGGTCATGTGGAAGAGACTGAAATCTTTTGTCAATATGGAAGAGACTGAAACAAACAAACGAACACTTGGAGAAGCCCTAAAAGGTACCAAAATTGAGTTCAAAAACTGTTTTGAGAAGTGGTAAAAAAATCTTGACATCTTGATAGGTGTATTGCATCAAATGGAAAGTACTTTAAAGGTGACTGAAGTTTAAACATGTAATAATAAATACGCAATATTTTATAAATAAATTCCAGGCTTGTTTGGGTTTCCCCTTCTGTACAAAGATAAATTTATAATCTAGTATTTAGATTCAAAATTAAGAGATTCAAAAAAATTCAAATTCAATAAAAGAAGGCTTGACAAAGAGTCCACAAAAATCAAGTCAAGGAGATTTTTCTCAGATATCTCACACAGCAACATTTTTACTGATATGTCCCCCAGAGCAAGGGATACAAAGGAAAGAATAAACAAGTGGGATCTCATTAAAATAAAAAGCTTCTGCACAGCTAAAGAAAACAGCAATAAAATAAAAAGAGACCCAACTATATGGGAAAACATATTTGCCAATGATACCTCAGACAAGGGTTTAATCTCCAAAATATACAAAGAACTTACACGACTCCACTCCAAGAAGACAAGCAACCCAATTAAAAAATGGGCAAAGGACTTGGACAGGCATTTGTCCAAGGAGGACATACAGAGGATTCAGAGACACATGAAAAGATGCTCAATATCGCTAGCCATCAGAGAAATGCAAATTAAAACCACAATGAGATACCAC
>PVKM010011112.1:0-33497 GCA_004027735.1 Carollia perspicillata
TGCATGTGCATTTAGTCCTATGCACGTTAATCGCACGTAGAGGCTCATGTAGCCATGACCACAGTAAAACTACAGAAGTTCATCACCACCAGGATCCCTCTTTTGACCCTTTTATAATCACACCCCTCTCCCCCCTATTTTCCTTTCCATTCCTAGCCCCTGTAACCACTGGGATGTTCACTACCTCTCTAATTTTGCCCTTTCAAGGATGTTATGCAAATAAAATCATTTGGGATGGCTTTTTTCACTCAGCCAGATTTCCTGGAGATTCATTCAAGTGTCTGTGCGTAACAAATGGTTTGTTTCTTTTTACTGAGTGGTGTCCATGGTATGGATGCACTACAGTCTCATTATTAACCCAGTGAAGGACACCTGGCTTGTTTCCAGTCGGGCTATTATGAATAAAGCTGCTATGAACATTTGTGTACAGGATTTGTGTGAACCTAAGTGTTCATTTCTCTGGGGTAAATTCCTCAAAGCGCAGCTGCTAGGTTGGATGGCAATAGCATGTTTAGTTTTACAAGAAACTAACAAACTGCTTTTTTTTAGAGAGAGGTGAGTACTTTCAAAGAAATATAAACTTTTCGAGCACTTTATTGAGCACTTACTGTATATCAGATGCTTCATTCATTAACTCATGCATACATTCATTCAACAATGATTTATTGATTACCTACCCTGGCTGTGGTACTGTTCAAAAGCTAGGAATAGAATGATGAATAGGACAATTTCCCTGCCTACATTCTAGTGTGGGAAGAAAACAACAATAAACACATAAACAAAACAATAATTTTAGTGATAAAAGTACATAAAAACAATAAAGAATATATTGGTTTGGAATCTAATAGAGAAGGAGCACTTTAGCAAAGGTGGTCAAGGGAGGCTTCTTGGAGGTGGTGACGTATAAGCTGAAAACTGCCTGATAAGATGAAAGAGGCCTCTAATAGTTTAGAGGGAAGGTAGTTCCAAGCAGAGCAGGTAGCAAGTGCCAAGGCTCTGGAATGTGAATAATACTGGCAAGTTTGTAGGAAAGGAAAGGAGTGTGAAAGGAGACCCATTACAGAAGGGGTTGGGGGAAAGGCAGGAGAGACAGATGTGTACTGATTACATAGTTACCTTTCAGGTCTTAAGATACTTTGTTTGCAATTTTAAACTGCTAGGTGCTTTTACACAGAGCAGGAAAGTATATGAAGCACACTGGTTGATGACAGAGAATAGTCAATGTGAAATGTACATTAAGGTTTCATCAGGAAAATATAAGACAGGTTACCCCACCTGAAGCCAGTCTAGGTGGGCTCAACCCCACCCAGTAAACACAGGGAAATTTGGGTAGGAGAGGTCATGACCCAAATCCCAGCCAACTTCTCAATTCCTTCATAGAGACTTGGGAAGGGCAGTGTCCTTAGACACAATGAGACATTTATGGGCTTCGATGTTCATTCAAATCTTGACTGCTATTTGCTCGTCACCTCAGACAACTCATGTAATTGTCCTGGACTCCTATTTCCTCAGCTATAAGTGAAACAGCAAACTTTGTAGAATTGTTAAAAATGGAATAAAACAATGTGAATGCATGTTTCTCCACAGGGTCTTATTCTATGGCTTACATTTGCCTTGAAGAGAAAACAGTATAGAAGGTGCCAGATTTAATGACGACCCAACTTTTCTTTCTTTCCTTTTTGTTTTTTGTTTTTTTAACCTGATGACAATGCCAAAGTGATAAGCATTTAGAACTCTGAATTTTGGATTTTCATCTTTTCCCAAGCTACCAATATGCAGTTTCATACTCTTTCATGATGCCGGGCAGAAGCAGCAAGCCCCAACTCTCAGTCAGCCACACAATCCAGGGGGTAAATAACCAATCCGCTACAGTGTATTCCTGTGGTAGATGGCTCTGCCCAGCTGTAGACTGATGTAAGTGTTTGAGGACGTTAAAGTAGGCGAGGCTAAACTACGATGCTCGGGACGTTCAGTGTATGAAACGCAGACGTTATTTGACTTAAGATATTTTCCACCTCAGAGGCATTTATCAGGATGTAACCCCGTCATAAGTAGAGAAGTATGTGTAGCAGGCTCAGAAAGCCCTCCTGGTGTTTCTTGACACAAGGTTTCTTTCCAAATGGTGGAGATTATGAAATTATGTATTAGTCACAGATTTAAAAAATGATGACTAAGAAACCAAAACACTGATGTCTATGTAGAGGCCAAAATTTAATTTCAAATTTGAATCAGCAACCTATTCCCCCAAACAAATGAACATGAAAAAAAAAAGTGTGAATCCCTTGGTAATTTAAAATTATTTGCATTCTTGGGCAAAGGTAGAGACCAACTGCTAACTGCACATCTGTGACTATTATGATCAATGTTAATTTACTATGAACAATGTTTAATTATTGTTGTTTATCTAAAAACAACATATGCAAAGGGACTCCCGGTTTGAAAACATCTCTATGGTCTTGATGAAATAGGAATTAGGAACAGATTTCAAGATAAACAAGAATGCTCTCCTATTCTGATTCACATATGAAACATAGAAAACATAAAAATGGAAACAACACCAGTGCTTAGGTTGAAAAGAGACATGATTCAAACTGTTTTCACTTCCTCCATACACTATGCATATTTCCAATGGATAATGGTTTCATGGACATAGTCTTACCTTCAAACTTATCAAATTGTATATATTAAAAATGTAGGGAGGGTTTTTTAGGTTAATCATAGCTCAATAAAGTGTTTTCTTTTAAAGACAATGAAATGCATCAAAATTGGAGACATTCTTCTAAGAAAGTTGAGAATTTTTTTCCTAAAATTTAAAAAATTTATTCTTAAGCATCCTTATCTGCCTAGAATTCCAAATAAATGGTCACCTCTTTACATATGGGCAAATAAAGTTAAAAAGTCTGATTCCCAAACAGAGTTAATGTTATACAGGGTCTCTTGCTTGCTTAGCTCAAGTCAACAATATGGTTAAAACTGGGCAATCACGGGCGAGGAATAATCGGGGTCGTTACCTATAAAGCGTTTGTAAAATGAGTAGTGGTCACTTTGTACCTTTCAGGAAGACTGAGGATCTCCCAAGAACACTAGTTTATTCAGAACATAGAGGAAGTTTATTAGTTGCATTTCTGGTTTCTTTCAAATAAGGCTGTTCCTTTCTCTTTATACCTGCTCCTTGGCATCAAATCTCAAAATTCAGAGGGAAAGAGACTAAGTAGCTATCATCTTGCCAACCCTTTGACCATAGAACACCAGTATACGTAGACTGAAAACTAAGATCCTTCTAAAAGCACAGAGGCCAGTAATACATATAGACAACATCGGGTTGCAAATTCTAGATCGTCAACATTTCAAGACTTCAAAGTTCATTAGGAAAAAGGGATTCAGACCTCACTTAAAATGGTTAAAATGCCCATTTAAAAGGACTTTTCAGTATAAGACCTTTCGCAGTCTTCATGTTTTTCAGATTTTGCATGGACAGTTTCTGTGGGAGTGATTGCCTAGATTTCATCACTTGCACCACGTTTCTTTTCATTTTTCTTCTGAGAAGTGAATGCTTGCTTTGTGGCGATGACCGCAATACAGAGACATCAGGCTGCACGTGAAGTTGGGGCACTTAGCATTTGTCTCCCAAGTCAGATGAGGCCCATCAGAAAGGAGGTGTGACCTGCACCTCCTAACTACAGCCAATTGCCTGCTCTAGTTCAATTCATATTTGCTTCTGTGTAGTTTGAAAAAAGAGTAAATGACTTGTGATACTGTTAATAGAAGGAATATTTTGTCTTATTGAGATCCTATGTTTGACATTTATCCCCAAAGTATCATCTAGAAAGAATTACTCATAATTTTTTTCTTTTCTTTGTTCAGAATGTCATTGTTCTTTAATAAAGTGTGGATGTGTTGTACATCAGATTTTGAAAGAGTCTTTTTAAAGAATCATTTAATAATTCATGACAATATAAAAAGGTAGCAATTAGGGAAAATGTAAACATATATCTAAATCAAATTAGAATGGATAAAATAATTAAGTTGATCAAATCATAAAAAATTCAACATAAAAGGGAGATTTTTTAAATTTAGAAATAAAATAAATTACATTTAAAAAGATAGATACATTTGACTATGTAAATGTGTATATATACACAATTAAAATATAACTATATCTGTAAAATCAATAAAGAAAAACACATAAATGTTCAGGCAGTTCAAGATTTTTAGGAATATATTCTGAACAATTAGCATCTATGGAAGTACAATGATTTAGAACTTTACTTCTTAAACTTTACATTTGTAGATTTTATTTTGTATTATATTTATTGTCTTGTAATTATAAAATAAAATGATTTTACTTTAGTTACAAAAAATGTAATTTGATATTCAAAATACCCAGGATAAACCCAGATCTAAAAGTTGTGATTATCTTTTTCTTGGGGACAGATATTATTGAACTTTTCTTGCCTTCTTAAAAGCCCCAGGTTTGCATTATCTGGATTAGATAATATCATATTTTATATAATTTGCATTCCTTTAATGAGAGTGGAAGATAGCTTAGACACTAGAAGAGTATTCTTGTATAAGCAGGGTGGGTATTTAAAGACAAGCAAAACTTGACATCAATTGGAAAACCATAGTCTTTTAACAGCATTTAAATCATGTTAGACGGAAAACACTTAAAACACTTAGAAAACCAACACTTCAAAACCAGAGAATTTGCTTTTGATCCCTTTGCTGAAATAGTTATTGATAGTTGAAATTTCAAGGAATCTAAGCAAAATACTCTGTATCCACATCTGAATATTAATAAAGGCAGATGGTATTTCAGAAAAGAAAGAAAAAATTTCTACACTAAGTGATCTGTACTCAAGTATCACTTTGTCTAGAAGTATGCTTGTTTGTTTTTCCTTTCTTTTTTTCCTCCTTCTCCTCTGCAGGAGAGGAGCTCTTCCTTCTTCTTCTTCAGTTTAGGACAAATGCTCTTATAGTTGTAGTTGCATTTTTAATACAAAATGCATGTTTAAAAATTTTGTAAAACTCAACCACTTTTTTTGCAATGAAAGGACTGAATTCAATACAATTTAAGTAACTTTTTTAAAAGGGCCAACTGCAAAGTAGAATCTCTATAAGATTCTGTGGTTATAGAGATGGTTAAGACAGACTCTCTGACCTCATGGATTTAATTCCCATCTTGGTAGCTAGGAATCTACTACAAAGATTTCTGCAATTTCATCTCTTTTGACGTAATCTAGGACATTGTTAAAAGCACACTCTTCGAGGTCATTCCTATAAACTTCACTTTCTTCTCCATGTCATAGATTCTGAGTGCTGGACAGGAATTTGTTAGCCGTAATAACAACAAAGGATGACAGTAGTATTTCTGGAACACAGAAACTGTGCTGAAGAAGACGCATAAATTACCTCAACCTCTCAATGATCTTATATCAGAGGTGCTTGCTGTGTGTGTGTGCCTATTTTACAGAAGAGGAAACTGAGGCACAGATAGGTTAATTGACAAATAGCAGAATAGGGACTTGAGCCATAAGCCATCTGATTTCAAAGGCCTGATAGAGCTAGCTGCTCATTCAAAATATATGATCTCACACAACTCAACACCAGGAAGACAAACAATCCAATTTAAAAATGGGCAAAGGGCCTGAAAAGACACTTCTCTAAGGAGGACATACAGAGGGCCCAGAGACATATGAAAGGATGCTCGACATCACTAGTCATCAGAGAGATGCAAATTAAAACCACAGTGAGATATCACGTCACATCAGTCAGAATGGCCATCATAAACAAATCAACAAACAACAAGCGTTGGAGAGGATGCAGAGAAAAGGGAACCCTAGTGCATTTTTGGTGGGAATGCAGACTGGTGTAGCCACTGTGGAAAACAGTATGGAATTTCCTCAGAAAACTAAAAATGGAACTGCCTTTGACCCAGTGACTCTGCTACTGAGATAATACTCTAAGAATCCCAAACCACCTCTTCCAAAGAACTTACATATCCCTAAATTCATAGCAGTGTCATTTATAATAACCAAGTGCTGGAAACAGCCTAAGTACCCATCATTAAATGAATGGATCAAAAAATTGTGCTACATTTACACAATGGAATATTATGCAACTGAGAGAACTTTTTGAGACAGCATGGATGGAACTGGAGAATATTATGCCAAGTGAAATAAGCCAATTGGTGAAACACAAATACCATATAATCTCCTCACCTATAAGAGGAATCTGATGAACAAAATAAACTAACGAGCAAAACAGAACCAGAGACATGGAAACATGGAACAGACTGACAACTGCCCGAAGGGAGTGGGGAGGGGAATAATGGTGGAAAGAAGGGAAAGGGATGAGTCAAAGACCATGTATGAGTGACCCACGGACATGGACAACAGAGTGGGGATTGACTGTGGGAGTGGGGTGGGCTGGGCAAAGGAGGAAAAACTGGGACAACTATAATAGAATAACAATAATTTTTAAAAAATAGGTGGTAATTATTTTAAATGTTATTTTATAGATACCCAAATGAAGTCACAGAAAAGGGACCTTACTTGGCCAAGGTCTGGTAGTATCTGAACCTGAGATTAGGTCCCCTGAAAGGCAGATGTGCGTCATCCCTCAAGGCAGTTATAATTTTCATGTGGTCCACAGCAAAAACATATATCTATAAATATACATAAAATTCAGGCCATTTCAAATATTCACATTCCTAAGGCTGATATCTGACAGCTCTATAAATGTCAGTGTCTGAGTAGGACAACTGGCCCAGGTCCCATCTGCTCAGGTGGGATCTACTCAACAAGCTAGACTGCTGGTCACCTGTGAGTGTGCTGCCACTACTGGACCCACCTGTCCCAGTTTTGTGTCTGTCCCCCTATTGGGTTTGAATACTAATCACCCCCTACCTTCCTTCACATTTTGAACTGTCTTCATTTCAGAGAAAATAATTTGCCCTTTATAGGTGAAGGCTCATTGAGTTTCTCATTATCAGAGAAATAGGTGGGTAAGTCCCAACTAAAACTAGTGATGAAATTTTGCTCACTTTGGGAGTAAAGGTCCTAAAGATATAGTGCACCAATCCTCCTCCTCATCATCAGTGGAACAATAACAATAGCTGCATTGGCATAACAGTTTACAGTGTTCAGTGTTTAGATACTTATTATTTCATCTAGTCATAGGAACCAGCTTGCATTACTTCTTGAACAAGAAGAAAACTTCAGTGATGTTACAGGAACTTATGTTACTGTGTTACTGTAACCACGCAGTTAGAGATACAGCTGGCTAAACCCAATCAGATGCCTGATTGGGACCTTTTCTAATTTACTGTCTTCCATCTTCCTCTCCAGTGAAGCACTTTCTTCCTTCAATACAAATCTCACTGGGGCCTAAAAAAGCAAGTGTTCAGGCCCATGAGGGGGGTCATTTTCAGAAAACATCATTTTACTTGCTCAGAAGGGAATTTGGTAAAACCATTAATAGAAACAATCAAGATTTCCTGCTTTAAATTCTCTAATAAAACATATCCTGTGGCCTGTGGCACAAAATTATTTAATCTAATGTAGCTATTTGTAGGAATTAAAACCTTAATTCAGAGATTTGGGTGTACAAAGAGTGCTATATTATTATCTGAAATTCTGTGTAATTTCTTTAGAGCCTCTTTATTTCTTGTCCCCGCCTTCCCCCGTGACTGTGGCTGATGTGTCTGTGTTTGGTGAGGAAGCAGGGCACCAGGGCCGGGAAGGGGTTGATTTGGTTTCAATGTCATCTGACCACGTAGAAATCCCGAGATATTCAAGTCCTTGGCGATTAGGTCTCATTGGTTACACAAAGGTGTCACCATTTCCGATTCCAATGGCAGGTCTGCCTGCCTACATATCCCCAAAACATCTCTCTGGCTGCATCCCTTAGCCTTAGGAATGGGACACAGTCTCCTTGGTCGCACATCCCACACATGTGTGCGAATATTTAATTCCCCCTCTGGGACCTGTTCGGCAGAGTTTAGACCACTTTCTCAGGGACTCTGTGATTATTGTTTTCTCCTGACTCTCAACCATGACACCCACCATCACTTCACAGCCTGGAGAGTGTTTCCCTAGTGTGCTTTATATGAAAAATTGAGTACTGTTCATCACGTACCTTCCCAAACGGTTTAGGGAGATTGTTGTTTTATGACTCAAAAGCTAGAGAGAGCCTCTTTTCATCTATCTCCCCTGCTGGCTGTCAAATCCCTTCCTAAAGACAATGAATGTGGAAGGAAGAATGGATTACTGCTCCGGGTATGGAAACAAAGTGGGGGAAGCCAATGATTAATTAATATTCCCAAGGGGGAACTTTCTACTGGATATGTACTGGGAGGGGTAAAACTGTACGTGAGAGAGAGGAGAATTTTAGTGGGACCTCAAAACAAAGAGTGAGTAAGGGCAATGGAGAAATACAATAAAAGGGGGTGAGCATATTTGTTTGTAAGAGCCAGTATAATAAGAATTTTAAAAATCCAGTGCACTTTATTTATTTCTGATTGAAATGGGATGGCAATGTCATAGGTCTATTTCCTGCAGTTAGTCAAGTTTAGGTTCCAGTCTTAGTTTTACTGTTTACTAGCAGATGACCCTGTGAAATCTTCCTTTCTCCTGTGAAACACAGTTTCTGTAGTAAAACAGATGAGAGAGAGACTCTTTTACTAAAACACTGTATCTCATAACAGATAGGTGTACATATATTTATCCTCTGTAAGATATCCATAAGATTCAAGATATCTTATAAGTTTAGAGGATTTAATGTGGGAAGTTACCTTATAAGTTGTAAAACTCTAAGAATACAGACAGCATACAGTGAGATTGTGGAAATCTAGCAGGATGTGGAAACAGAAGAGCCGAGGTTGAATCCTGAGTTCATCATGTAGCAGTTGAGTGGCCTCCAATGTAACACCCCTAAATTTCAGTTTCAGTATTTATAAAAGTTCATCAGAGGATATTTTAAAGAATAAACAAAGTAATACATAGAAATCATGTGTAGCCTTTCTGCAGGTTAACATTCAATGACTTTGAATTTTTAATTGTTTTGAAAGTAAATTAACTTTTCAATTGCATTCATCTTTCATACCATCCACTTGTCTTTTTTTATCTTCTTCTAAAGTAAAAATCTTCTTCTAGAGTAAAAAAATTCTTAGAACAGAGAGAAGGGAGCGTCCAGACACATCCTCTGAAGTCGTAAGCAGTGAATCTGTAATACCTTCCAGTCTTGAAATTCCACATGAAGCTACATGGCGCGTGTAGCTGGGGAGCAGGGCCTTCAAGCCCTTGTTCTTGGCCGCATTGCTGGGATTGCATGAGGTGACAGGATTCTCAGTCCTTAGTCAGGTTCATCCTTTTTTTTTTTTCCTTTGTGACTAGAAGTGAGCTCAGAGGAGCATTCTCTGAACTTGGCACTAGTTCAAACCCTTCAGAACAAGGATTTGTCTCCACCCACTGCAATTTCCAACTCACTAAGAGCATTTCATTATTTCTTGTTAAAATTTTCTCCCGTCTGTTCTAATATTGGCCAGAGGTTAAAGTTGGTTGGCTTCTGAAATTGTTCTGTTTTCAAATATAAATAAAAATGCCATTTACTGTCAATGTTGAAGTCATTTTGATGTGAAATCTCACTCTCTTCAAGGTATGGTCGCTGTTTGGCAACTTGATGAATAATTTAACCAGGAAAAACAAATCCAGTAAATAAATGTTATTTCCTTTCAATCTGAAAAAAAAATGTATTATTTTCATTACAGGGTTCATTTGTGTTGTCTTGCATCACTAATTTCAGTTAATGTTTATTAACACCAACAAAATAAACTCGATGTTTGATATCTAAAAAAAATATGGTGTGTATTGTTAGAATGCAACCATTCTGCAGATGTAAAAATAGAATTCCTGGGATTTGTTGTAGTTGTTGTTGTTTGATTACCAAATAAATGTGGAAACCAATGAGAAGTCACAGGGACTTCATTATGGGGATTCACTCCAAATTAGTATTTTTCAAAATCTGGCACGCCTTGGAATCACCTGCGGTGTTGTTTAGAACATAGATTCCTGGGCATCATGTCCAATATCTGATTTAGTAGGTCTGGTATGAAACCTTAGAATTTGCATTTTCTAGAAAATTCCCAGGTGATGCTGATGTTGTTGCTTCGGGGGTCTCACATTGAAAACAATTATTCTAAACCATCCCGATAAACACGTTAAGGTAATATGAGCAAGGGAAAGGAAGGGAGGCTATTTATTGAAATGTTGCTCTGAATCCCTTTGTTCTCACAATAAAAGATATTTCTGTGCAGTTTTTGGAGGTGTGTAAATTACCTCCGGTGTGTGAAGAAACATTCTCAAGTCTACCTAGGAAGGGATTAAGCTGGACTTCAAAGGGAGGCAGGTCAGATTCTAAAACTGCGTTGAAAAATTCAAATATGTTCAGGGAAATACATTTAATGTACTTGAGAGAAGCCCTTTTTCTGGCAAATGGCTACTGATACTCAGTCCCATATTCAGGGTGACAATAGGGAGCAGCGGGGATTATGATGACCTTGAAAGCAAGTCTCCATGGCTCAGATCAGTCAATTATCACCACAGGGACCCTTATAGATGGATTCATATCCACCTTGTTACATTAATTAACTAAGGCCATTAGATGGAGGTGGCTTTAATGCAGTGGCGGCTTACACAAGCAAACCAGAATCTAAGCCATAAATGCCTCCAAATCATGAAATCCAAACACTGAGGACAACCAATCACAAACAGCCGACTAGGCTTTAAACTATTGCCAATCCAATAATTTCCTTTCATACTTTCTCTGCTTGTCTTTCCTCTGGTTCCTGTCGGTGAAGTGCTCTTAGCCACTTCTACTGCGGTGCTTCCTGGTTCAAATCATTTTTTATTCTAATAAACTCTGACATTTTTAATATGCCTCAATTTGTCTTTTAACCCCAAATTGATATGTTAAAAGCTTAAAACCCTCTACCTCGGAATGTGATTTAATTTGGCGATAGGATTGTTGAAGAGGTGATGAGGGTTAAATGAGGTCGTGTGGTAGACCTTAATGCAATAGGACTGGTGTCCTTGTAGGAAGAGAGATTAGGAAACTCCCGCAGATGGAGAGAGGACCCTGTTCAGAACAACACGAGAGGAAGCCATGGGCCAGCCAGTGAGTGAGGCCTCAGAAGAAACCAGACCTTGATCTTGATCTCCAGAAATGGGAGGAGATAAATTTTTGTTTAAACCACCTAGTCTGTGGTATCTTCTTAAGGCAGCCCTAACAGGGACTTTCGGGGGTTGTCTCACTGCATCATCAGATTATTTCAGAGAAATCAGAAGTCCGGATTTTATGTAAAATCTTCTGATTTTCAAATTTTGACAAGTACATCAAATTTATTTAAAACATGGCAGGACAGAACTCTGCAGGAAAAATAAACTAGGGTTAATTTACATTTTATATACGGAGATTCTAGCACAAACGATTGTTTAACAAATGTAGGTGTTCCTTTGTCTTTCAGGCAAAAGTAACATTTTGTTGCACTGTTGGAAATGCAGCCATGTATCCTGAAGAGTTTCCCTGGAGCTTGGGGAATGGGAACAGCTTAGACTTGCTTTATCTTCATTCCTGTCTTTTCAGTTCGAAGCTGATACTAAGACACTCTTGAGAAGGTTGAGATTGACAAATGGGGAAAGGGAATCAATTCCTGCAGATCTCTGAGAGACAAAAAAAGGCACACAAAAAAGAGTACATTTTCGGCAGGTAGAACAATTTCTGAAGAATTATGACATGGAGGTGGTGGCTGCGTTGGGTTGTTTGGCCTCTTTCTTAAGACCTCATTGGACACTTGTCAGAAAGATCCAAATGGTTAAGAATAAGCACCTACTTATAGTTTTACAAACCCCAGGGTCAATGGTGGGAAAGGTGACTGAGAAATTCTTATTCCCTTCTGTGTAAGTAACAAATTTGAAAGGTAAAGTGGGGGAAGTTACTGAAGATGATATACAGGATCTCAAAACAAGTTTAATGGGGTGTGACGGCTTTTTGCCTTTGAACAACAACAACAAAAAAGGCAGAATTTTAGAAGTCACTCGACTTCAGAATCCCACCTGTTGACAACCACACTGCATTCATAAAAACTGAGTCTCCCTGCTGGTGGGGTTCATTGTGATCTTGGGAACAGAAAAGACTTTCTTTCCTGCTATAATGGAATTTCATTAGAGTGACCCTCAAATATTTGAACTGCAACCTGCAATAAAAATATTTTTACATTATTACTTTACCAACATATGCTCGTATCTACAGGGTGGGGCAAAAGTAGGTTTACAGTCATGAGGACATGAAACAGTTTCTATTTGTATTATTATTTAGTAATTATTGCATTATTTTCCATACAAATAGCTGTAAACCTACTTTTGCCCCATCTCATTCAACCAAAACATGTTTCATAAAACATTACTATTTGTGATGTCTCATAGTATTTGCTATTCTATTTAATTTTTTAAAATACTAGTCGCAGTCACCAAATTGATTTTATGACCCTCTACATGGGTGAATTCCCCAATATAAAAACGTCAGATATTGAAAGCTGCTTTAAAAAACTTTTCATATTAAAAGGACCTAAGAAGAGTGCATAGTCTGTTAATTCAGGTTGACCTACACATATCTATAGAGTCATTCTCACATTAGTGTACCTGATGGACCAAGTGTTAAAATTCATGAATTCCTTGACAGCATACTACTTTTCAGGTATTGTTCTAAATTATTGTAGATATGAATGAAAATCTTAAATAAATATATTCCTTCATCATGGATTACCAATAAATAAGGAAGTTGTTATTTACAAATAAGCCTATTATACAGGATGGGGTAAAAGTAAGTTTACAGTAGTTTATATGGAAAATAATACAATAATTGATAAAAAGAATACAAGAATAAACTCTGTGTTTCATGTTTGCACAAGGTAAACCTACTTTTGATTCATTTTTGTATAATAATAAGTCATAATAAATGTTATGATAAAAGGATATAGCCTCCTGAGAACGCGGAGACTGGCGGGTAGAGGCATGTTTTTAGATAGGGAAGTCACAGCAAGGTTTCAAGAGGAAGTGAGTTTTGAGAAAAGACCTGAATAAAGCCAGGGGAAGAGGTATAAGAAGGTATATCTATCAAAGAGTGTTGAAGGCAGGGAACCGAGGCAAAGTCTTGGAGGCAAGAAGGAGCTTGGTGGGTTGGAAGAACAAAGAAAAGCCAAGGGTCTGAGGCAGTAGGAGATGACATTGGACACGTGCACATGTGGAATCTTTCACGCTCCTATATATACCAAAATTTTTCAGAACAGTATGGAAAGCCATTACAGGATGTTGAGGAGAGGAATAGGTGAACTCAAATTTTAACAGTTCATTGGTTTCTTTGAGGATAATTGTAGTAGGGGAACACAAAGGCAGAGAAACGATTCAACATTCTCCATACAGTAGGACATATTCTGAAGGTAAAAACTGGCAGGATTTTTAGAGTGCCTAGACTAGGAGTACAGTTAAGAAATGAGAAAAATTAAAAATGCCATCAAGGTTATGGCCCAAGCAGATGAGTGCATGGTAATGTCCATTTTAAAATGAGGAACATAGAGAATGAAAAATATTGGAGTGGATATCAAGATAGAGACTTGCTTTGGAAATGATATATTTGAGAAGCCCATTACACTTGTATGGAGCTGGGGACTGGGCATTTGTGTGTGAAAGTCTGAAGCCTGAGAGAGAGTACTCAGCCAGAGTTGTAGGTCTCTCCAGCAGGTATCCAGCCATGAAACATGAACAATAGACACTTACTGAAGAAGACACAAGATAAAGGAAACATTGTGTATAGGATAATGACACTTCAAAGTAGGCACCTTGGGACCTTACACAGTTCTCGCAATTACCACCAGCTGCCCCATCTCCTTTTCCTAAATCTCGTGATGGTCTGAAATATCTTCCCTTTCAAAAGTGATTTTAGTTTTGGGCAAAGCCAGAAATTGCAGGGCACCAAATCTGGGCTGTAGTGGGGCTGAGTCACCTGGGTGATTTGATGTTTCACAAAAAAACCCTGCATGAGACGTGATGCATGAGTGGAGCAGCCATGTTGCCATGATAAAGCTACCAATCACCAGTTGCCCACAGCTGCAGCCTTCTGAATCACCTGAGTAGTTTCCACAGAGAAATGCTCAAGTTTAACACAAAATCTGATGCAGATTCATTGCACTACTCACTCAGTTACTTTAAATGCAATGGCCACACAGTACCCATGCTTACTCAACGGTACCTGTTGCCCCCACTGACTAGTACGGTGAAGTCATCATGGTTCACACATGCGCATTCCAGTCCACTCTCCTTGGTTGCCAGGTTACATGGATGTTGCACAAACTGTTCTCATTATATTTACAGTGGTTGGACTTTTCCCAGACAGACTTCATACGTTCAGCATATAGATGATGTTGTGGAGGTAGAGAAATAAAATTTCCTCCTAATTCTAGAAAGCTCTGACTGGACTAATAATCAAATTAACATGACATAAATAACCAAATTTATTATATGTATATAGATTCCGTAAGACTATGAAACCAGAGGATGGATTAGGCAGTTAAAGGCTTATTATATGCCATCCTGAACTAAGGAAAGGAGGGGGATGGGTTGGGACTTCAAAGGGCAGGAAGGCAATTCAGATGCAGATGGATACATGTGTTTGGTAAATAAAGATTGTTTGCCATATTTAACAATGGGACACATAGAGGACTTTGATCAAACGGGTCTTGTTAGGTTCCTTCCTGATATATTTTTTCCAGGAGAAGCTTCTTAAATTATTTTAGTCAGTCAGTGGAAAGATCAAAGTTTTTCTGTTTTTATTTTTCTTGAAAATACTCAGCTAAAAATAAAATCCCAAAGAGGCATATTTGGGGGTGGCAAACTCTTCCCCCCTCAAATCTATTTTTTATTTTTTCAGATTGTATATATTTATTTTTAGAAAGGTGAAGGGAGGGAGAAAGAGAAGTAGAGAAATATGAACGTGAGTTTGCCTCTCGCACACCCATTACTGGGGGCCTGGCCTGCAGCCCAGGCACGTGCCCTGACTGGGAATCCAATGGCAACCCTTTGGTTCACAGGCCGGCACTCTGTCCACTGAGCCACACCAGCCAGGGTATGGGTCAATATTTAAAGCCATGAAATTAGATAAAGTCATTTCAAGGAGCAGTGGAGATAAGAAATATGAATTTAAGACTAGATTTTGGAGCATCTAACATTTATCATTCAGAAAAAGGAAGTGGGGTTAGTTAATAATATTGAGAAGAAACTGTATGACTTAGGAAGAAAATCAGGAGAATTCTGTGTCACAGAAGCCAACTGAAAGAATGTTTCAAGAGGAATATTTATTGTGTAAACTGCAATTGAGAGGTCAATAAGGACTAAAATGATTTTTTTGAATTTGGAGAGATTATAGTCTCTTCCAACAAATGCAATTTCAGGAAGTTGTGGGGGAGAAAGCCTGCAGAGACTGGAATCACAAGGAAATATGAGATGACGAGAAGGCAGCACTGGTCACATTTTTGAGAAAATTTGCTATAAGATGAAGAAGAAAAATGATACTTGCCAATGCTCCATCAACCAATGGTCCTAGACATCATTTTGTTTGTTTTATCTCTGATGGAACATGAGATCATGGTGGGTTTGCATTCTGACAGACAGCATCTAGTAAAAAAATATAAACTAATGGCACAGGAAAGAGGATAATTAATGTCAGAAGCAGGGTTTTTGCACAGGTGACAAAGGACAATACAGTAAACAAGTGGAGGAAATACTGTTGATAAAACCACAGAGATCACTGTAACCAGAAAAAAGGCAAACATGTTGGTATAAACGTAGGATCATTGATAGATGTGATGGTGGGTGGACAAATAGTTAACTTATGTGTGCTTCTATTTTCTCAGGAAAATTAGAGTTAAGACTTTCAGTCGCCTAAGAGAAGAAAATGAGAAGGTGAATTGAGGATTTGCAGGAAGTACCGAGATTGTACTTGCAGCTTATGATCATAAATTCAAAGGCTAGAGGACATGGTTATGTGTTTTCCTCCCATTTGAATTGAGGCAATCAAAACTGAGACATTAAATTGCCAGATGGATCATCTCTAAAGGTGTTTAAAGCATCAAGAATAAAAGTGAACAAGTGCTAAAACCTTCAGTGATTAAAAAAGGTTCAAGAGGTCTATAGGTGACTTCACTTGAAAGAACTGCCAGAAGGTACAATCCTTGATGTGTACTTCAGGAGAGCTGTGTTTTCCCTTAGAAGAAAGAAAAAGAAAGCTCTCTCTATGTAGAACCATGAAACAAGGATGCCTATCTAAAATCCAGGCCTCATGGTAAAGAGTGTTTGGTATCACTCATCATTATCATCATCGTCGTCATCACCATCACCATCGTCAATGCTATCATCAGTACTGATAGTAGCAGTAGTGTTGGTGCTGGAAATAATACCCCAATATGCACACCTCAGTTTCCTTCTCTGTAAGCTTCTCCAAAGTGTACTATGCTTTCATAAATCTATGATTCAACCTAAAGAGGCCCATACACTTAGGAGAGAACTGGACAGTGAGATGAATGCATGGGTACCCAGAAAAATAAGAGCTCCCTTTCTCTATATATTTTCTATCGAGACTCTTCATAGAACAATGCCTGACAAGTAGGAGGAAGTCAGTTGTACTTTTGGAGGAAGAAGAGAATACAGGAAGGAAGGAGGAAAGGTTGCAGATTAGACACTCAGGCCTGCTCTGTCATTTTATCTGAGCCCCTGGAATATCCACCCTGGTTATGCCAACTGAAGATTAGGTTGGGGTCAGGGCAGGGAGTACTTATATCAGCCAATGAGAAGTCTGCACACAGAGAAGAAATAAAATCTCCTTGGTCTTACAAAGTCCAGAGCTCCACAGAGACTGTGCTTATTTTCTTTGTGTGTCCTAGGGAAGCAGACAGTAGAAGACGAATTGTGCTCCTGACTTAGAGTGGCAGTTTACTTTTAATTTAGCCATGGCCACCTCCAAAGTTTTACCAGTGTCATTGAAAGTGATTTTAAGGCTATTTTTGTAAAGCTCTTCCTCCCTGTGTAAGATGCTGCATTCTGGGGTGAACTGCTTCCCCAGTCCACTGAGCATTGCCCTCCTAACACTGTCTCCCAAGAGATTTCCATCCCAGAGGAACCCACAGCCATTGCTTCATGCATAATGACACTTAGCATCTCAATGGTACTCTGCAAACATCAATTAATTAGTCCTCAGAAGGGCACTGTGGAAAAGCAGGCTATCCACACTTTAGGTTTGGGTGATGAAAATGAAGAAGCAATACCAATATCCCCACTTACAAGGCTACAGAGGGCGTTGGAGGAGGATCTGAAACTTGTGAGAGCATGCTCCTAAGGTTGCTTAAATGAAATGATGAATTAACCATGTCACCAGCGAACAGTGGCAACATTCCTTCAGTCCCTTGGTGAAAATGATTGTATTAAGTTAATATGGATAAGGAAATAGGACTGATTTGATACTGGCAAGTGAACCAGTCTACAGATTTAGCTATCTAAGAGGGAGACTCATTCATTTGTGAGAATGATTTGCCAAATTAAAACCCTCTGTCTTTTACACACTGAGCACAAGAAATAAAATAACTCTCCTGGCTATAGTTATTTCATGTTATTCTATTTAGACACTATCTTTTAGAGACATATTTGCTATCATTCCACTTATTTGCATTATACAAAACAGTGTATTTAGTGCTTGACATATACTAGATATTCTGCTAGACACTGATGATAGAGTGTTGTATAAGATAGGAAAGGTCTTTGACTTTAAGAGGTTTTCTGTTTAGAGAACAAGACAGGAAATTAAGGAAACAATTACCATGAGACTGATGATTCTATGTCAGAAGAATAGGACACCTTGGACATGGTGAAAGATCAGAGCCAAGAAGCTTTCAAAAAAATGTAATATTTAAGGGAGATGTAATGCATGCATGGAATTAGGCAGAATAAAGGGTGAAAAGCATGAGTTTTACATTGACTTCATAAGAGAAATGAGACTGACATGTATACTGTTAGATTATCTTTATTATCAGATTAGAGATGTCTAACTCTCTTGAGAGAAAAATACACTTAAAATTAATTTTCACTATGAAAAGCCCAAGAGCAAAGAGCTCCCCCAAAAGTTAAATTAGGCAAGACTGGATAGCTGGAAAGTGTCAGAGCTAAAACTTAGGGTCAGGGTTTGAATCCTGCTCACCATGATAATTTTTAGGCCTGATTTATCACAAAATTCCTTCTTTAGACAGTGCATTTTTATTGGCTATTTTAACCAGGGGTCTAACTCCACCTTTTGCTCAAAATTAAGCGAGGCCTTTTTCTTCTGAAAGAGAATGTACCATCAATGAAAGTATGAAACTTTGCTTCATAAACCAGTGGCACTCTAGCACACAGGAAATGAAAGCTCCTAAGAGAACATGTTGGACCCCTTCATCCATACAGCCAGGTAACTATGATTTTTCTCAGCTTTGAAATCCTGAAGCAGCAGCAAAAAATACAGAGTTCGAATAGCTCTTAAAACACGAATATCTGCAACAGTATCAGCAGCATGTAACATAGAACTGGCCAGGAAAATTGGTTTTTGAATAATTGTTTTTAATGCATTTCCCTTCACCAGTGTTAAGTAATATCTCTCTGGTAGAAATACACAAGCAGTGCTGGGTTTCAAACATTTCCATAAATCAGTAGGGCAGCCATGGAGAGACTCAGTTTTCCAGCACCATCCAACGCACTAAAGCAGATTGGAGTTGAATAACTGACCATTCACTGGAGCCCTGGTTGCTTACCTTATTCTTCTAGCCTCCATACTTTCTTGTCTGAATCACCTTCCCACTTTCCAACTCTGCAACAGAAGTTTGTGTTTGCAAGAATGCCTACAGACCAAAGCTCTATGAATGCGGAGATAGTGATTGAAGTATTCACAGTTACATACACACAGCAAACAGGACAAGCGGAATACCCATTCATTCAATAGCACTTACTGAATACCCTCCTCCTCCTCCTCCCCCTCCTCCCCTCCTCCTCCCCTCCTCCTCCTCCTCTTCCTCTTCTTCTTTTGCTAGGCTTGATGCTACATACCAAGTATAAAATAGAGAACTCAAATACATTTCCATGTTCTAGAGGATTAGCTCATTAATCCCATAACCACACAAATAAAGGTAGGTGTTTTTTGTGGGTAGAGAATAGAAGTACGTAATAGGGCTAAAGATGGGGTCAGATTTAGCCGGGTTTTGAGTCTATGTTCAGGTATTTCAAATAGTAGGAGTATATTGTGTGGGTGGGAGAGGTGATCACTACTGTAGCAAAAGAGACCAATCTAGTTTTTCTTTGGATTTGGGGTTGAAAGAACAACCATTTGCAGTTTACCAGATAAGGGACTGTGATGGTTAATTTTATGTGCCATCTTGAGTGGGCCACAGAATACCCAGAGAGCTGGTTAAACATTACTTCTAGTTATGTCTGTGAGAATGTTTCTAAAAGAGATTTGTATTTGAACTGGTGGACTGAGTAAAGTATAAAGTAGATCACGTTATTTTATATGGACAGGCATCCTCCAATCTGTTGAGGGCCTGAAGAGAATCCAAATGTGGAGGGAGGTTGGAGTCTTTCTGCCTATCAGCATTCTCCTGGAGTCAGTGCTGCTGGTTCTCAGGCTCTCAGACCTGGACTGAAGTCTACACCATTGGCTCTCCAGCTCCCAGGCCTCCAAACTGCACCACCAGCTTTCCTGGGTCTCCAGCTGCCATCAGCACTGTGAGAATTCTCAGACTCCCTAAACATGTAAGCCAATACCTCATAACAAATCTCTTTCTCTCTGCCTATCTAGCTAGCAATCTACCTTCTATTGATTCATTTTCCTAGAGAACCCCAACTAATACAGAGAACGTTTCAAAAATCTAAGGAAAAGATGGCATGGCCTTTTTTGAGTGTTGGAGAAAGGATATGAATTGTCTGTCTTGCTAATTCTCTGCAATATAGTACATGGAGTAGGGCTTGGAGTCAGCCAACTCCTAACTGTGTGATCTTGGATATATTAACTAAATTCTTTGAACCTTGGTTTTCACATTTGAAGAAGTAGGTTAATTGTCATATTTGATTTCCAGGATGGTTGTAAGGAAGAACACAGAAAATGAACGTTTAAAGTGTACTGAAAATGGCTATACAAATGCTGGTTCTCGTCTTCCTCATAAAAGACAAGACCCATAAGTTGGGCCATATTTAGAGCTTCCAGGTAAGATGTCTCAGCGTATAGTGATGTGTGCAGCAGTGTTTATGAATGGACCCAATATCAGAAAGAATTGCTTCCTCAATTGTGCTGCATTGATTACTGACAAATATTTTTATATTACTTTAATAATAATCTAGGAAATACTTATGAAAATACCATATATCTTTTAAGATAACTGTAGTTTCATAAGTTTTTAGAACCTTGTTCAAAAAGCATACTTGATTTCCTTCTTGTCAAATGTCTCTTCATCATCATACTCTGATGATGCAAATGGAATGACTCACATAACTAGGAAACAGAATCCAAGCTGTTTGTGGCATCATTTAAAGAAGTGTTTTAGGAAGAATGTGTTTAAATATACTGAAAATATTTTTAGAGTACCTCTGAGCATAATAAAAGAAAATAAGTAAATTTTTTTCTTTATTTACCATTGTGTATGAAAATGCTTATTGTTGCATAAATTCCTAAGAAAAAAGTAAAATATGTCATAGATTATTCAGGAAATTATGAGGGTAAACCCAAGAAAATATTTCTAACTTTGTGTAGTCATTAAAACAAAGAAGTCATAGATTTTTATTTTATTTTTCAATTTATCTACTGATAAGAACAACAAGTAAATGTGAAACACGGGTTCTAGTTAATGACCAAAGGGAAGCTCACACTCTGTCTCCCCAACACAAAAAAGTTTGCACGTCGGAAGAGACTAGAAATAGCACCCCCAATGAGAACTGTCTTAAGGTTGCAGGACTTGGAGTATTTATAAACTTTCCTTTCAAGCTGTTACTAGATGTTAGACATATATATATATATTAGTAAAATTTAAAAAATAATGTGTATTTTGATATTAGAGTTTGAGAAATTGATCGAAACAAGACATTTCATTGTGTCTCTGAATATAAGTCAACTCTCTCTCACATCCCTTCCAAATCTTCTAGACTTGTCTGATGCCCCCAACTTCTTCATCCTCTTCTTTCAGAAATAACCTTCTTTTAACAGAGAACAATTTTGTCACCAGGTACAGTTTCAACTTTCTGCTGCCTGTTCTACATCTATTTACCATATTATTGCCCATTTTTTCTTCTTTATCTCCTGTTAGATACACAAGGTAGCTATTTGAAGTCTCAGAAACCCAACTCAAACTTGTTCAAATTAGAAGACATTGGCTTATTTATCTGGACCTCTGAGGACTGAGCTGAGTTTCATCACAGGCCTATACAAAAATATCACCATGGCTCATTTCTACTTGGTGTGTTGGCCTCGTTCTCAGACAGACTTACTCTGTGTTACATTTTCGCATATGTGCTATAGTCTTTGAGTTTATCATATTTTTAAATGAGGCTTTTGCACTTCAAAAGTCTAAGGACTGCACATCTAAAGAGGGAGACTATCCATAAATTGAGAGAGACATTGTCCTGACATTGACAAAACAAAAAGTTCTACGAATATCTGGGTAAATCTGCTTCTCATTCAATAATCACTTAAATATATTTATCTCAATTCACACACACACACAAATGCACAAAAAGCTTTCTAACTCAGGCATCATCAAACAATTTTCCTCTGAAGCTGTCAAATCCTACTAAATTAATGATCCTTTTCTGCTGTCTCTGCCTCACACAAGAAAGACCCTGTTTCGCCTGATATTTCTTCCCAAATGCAGTAACAGTGAGACTGTTTAGATGCATTTTTGAAGCAATAGGCCAGAGAAAGCCAACTAGAAGAACCCAAACAGGAAGGAAATATAGAATATAAAAATATTTCACTATTATCATTTGAGGAGGACCCGGAATCATCAGGGAAGAGTTAACAGGCTGGTAGTGTTCATGGCATGCCTGGCATTGTGCTCCATCATATCCATCATATGCAACCCTGCACTCAGTGTGTTTACTTGTGTACCTCTGAGCTGTCAATCACCAGAGCCATGCTGCTCAAAGTGTGGTCTGCATATTGGAGCAGTCCATGAGGAGATAGTCATAGAAATGGAGAGTTAGCTCTGAAAAACTGTACATGAATATAACAGAAATTTTATGTCATTTAAATCTAGTTTTTTAAGTTTACATTTTAACTTTTTTCCTGTGCCTTTTTTCTAGTGATTCATTTTTATTGTATTTTATAGCTACTGGTGTGAGACAGAATGGGAGGAAATCTGGCTTTCACGATAGATAGTGGGGGAGCATGGCCCAGATTGAGAGCATTTCCTAATCTGTTTGCATACCCTCCCTGCGTCAGAAATATAATGACAGCTGTTTTTGAGAACCTACCATGTTCTACCTTGACTTGATTCCATGTGTTATATAATTTTTACTTTATCTCCTATATGTCCTGTGATGGTCAATTTTACATGCCAAAATGACTGGGCCTTAGGGTGCCCAGATGAACTATTGTCTCTGGGTGTAGAGAATAAGGGTGTTTCCAGATAAGCTTAACATTTGAATTGGTGGATGCTCTGAAGTAGAGATCCTCCTTTCCCCGTGTAGGAGGCATCCTTTAATTCATTGAGGACCTGAATAGAAAAAAAGTCAGAGCAAGAGAGGATTCACTTCCTCCCTGCCTGTTGGAGCTGGGGCATCAGTCTTCTTTTGCCCTTGGATTGTGCTTTATAACATTGGCTCCCTAGTTTCCCAGGCTTTCATATGGAAACCAGGGCGGTACCACCAGGCTTCCTGGGTCTCCAGCTTGCAGACAGTACATTGCGGTACTTTTCAGCCTCTGTTATCACATAAGCCAATTTTCCATGATAAATATCCAGATATACGTAGTTAGAGAGAGACATAGAGGTAGAGACATGGATATAGATAATATATAGATATATAGATATACAGATATGGAAAGATATATAGGTATCTAAGATCAGAGTTAATATGGAATAATCAAATTTGACTCACTCAACTTCCTCGCATACGTTTCTTTTGTTGTAATGTCACATCTCCCAGAGAGGCAACGTAACATAGAGGAAAGAATATACACTCAGTTCTGGACACAGAACCTTGGGTTAAATTTCCATCTCTGCCACTTAGAAGCTGTATGTCCCAGAGCAATTTGGTTAGCCTCTATGAACCTCTGCAGCTACAAGACCACCAAATTTGCTAGGTATTACAAAATTACGGATGATGTTAGAATGGTAACTAACACAACAAGGTGTTTGGTAGATGATTCTGCAATCACCATATAGGCATATACATATAGTATATATACTGTGTAATTATGTGTGTGTGTATATATATATATATATATATATATATATATATATATATATATATATATATATATACCTGTTGGCCACACAGCATTTTGAACTCCACAAAGTCTTTATCTCTAAATCCTTGTGGACTTGCCCAACACTTGGAATGATTGCCAGATGGAAATTGGGTAAATGAAACAATGAATGAATGAATGAATGAATGAATGAATGAGGTAGAGGGCTAAACATGAATTGAATGACTCCAACAGAATACAGTGCCCTCACCACTCTTGATTAGTCAGTCCTGGAGGCTATCTCTCCTCTTGTATGTTGTTATCTTTACAGCTGTATTTGCTTATAAAGCATTTTTTAAAAAAATTCCAGTTTAAATGTTCACATCTCTCATTCAAAAAGCTTTTCCTGACCAGGTCAGAGCATCTTTTTTCCCCCCTTTCTGTAAATCTGCATAATCCATAGATCTCAATTACTGATTTCATTTCAGTCATGAAAATTCAACAATTATGCTAAGCATTGTGTTCCAGGAGCTCCTTAAGGTAAGTTCACTGCAACATTCTTGAAAATGAGCTGCAATGCAAACATTTGCTTTGGGGAATGAGAGCTGATGTTGTGACTTACCTACGCCTGCCACCTTAGGGAAGAGCAGCCCTCTCCCGAGTGAGATAGTATGATCATTACAGCTCAGTTCCTATAGATTATTTCAAACATTGACTCATAAGCTTGGAAAAATCTTGGCAAGACAGATCAGAATAAGAGTCAGAGCTGGCGTAGGCTGTGGCTGTTCAAAAATTAAGAATCTCAGAAAAAAAAATGTAATTGGAGGTTAAAAAAGATCCATACAGAGAAATCTTGAAGATAGGTGGGGAGGAAGAAAGGCGTGCTGAGGAAAGCATGAGAAAAGACAAGGAAGTCTTTTCACAGCTAAATTCCCGGGAATGACAGACAAAGTGACTGACCGACATGAAGTAAAGAGTCAAGAGTGTGACACACGAACAGGAAATAGGTGAGGAGAGACTAACTTGAAACGGGCAGAAGAGACCGACGAGGGCCTGTTCTTTGCCTCCATGCCGGTAGCTGTGCAAGTTTCTGTGGAAATGTGTGCTTTACGTGGCCCAGCTAGTCTCCCACTTTCCTTGCCATTATTTTGAAATATTTGCAAATAAAATATTTTAAAACTGGCTGTAATTTGCCTTTCTTACCTCAATTCCCATCCTTCACCCACGTACTTCCCACCCAACTCATTATTATACTTAAGGCACTTTTGAGTAATTGTTATTCCTTAATGACCACACTTTATTTTCCCTTGATGTTAAATACTGTGACGATTAAATGAGGCAGTTTACTCTTTAGTCCTTGGTCCTTAATATCGTTCAGAGGTCAGCAAACTTTTGCTGTTAAGGTTAGACAGTAAACACTTTGTGTATCATAAGGCCAATCCAGTCTCTGTTGTAAGGACTGAACTTGGCCACTGTAGTGCATAAGCAGCCACCGACTGTATGTAAACAAATGATCATGGCTCTGTTCCAGTAAAGCATTGTTTACAAAAGCTCATATCCAGCAGGCCAGATTTGGACCAGCTGCTGTAGTTTAGTGTCCCTGGTATAGTGTCTGGCACATAATAAGTGTTCAGTAAATGTAACTCTTGATGAGCTACTGAGATAGGGCATGTGGCAGAATAACTGCAATAGATAATGTTACAGGAGTTATCAAGAAGAAGGGAGACCAACCCCACCGGATTTATGGCTTAAACCCAGCAGAGGCTCACTTGATCCAACATGGTGACTAATTTCACTTAATGGTAACCCCAGCTTCATTATATAGTCATTGTAATACATGTGCCCATATAAAGACACAAAAGGACCAACGGAGCTCCACTGACAAATCTCCATTCATCACTTTCCTGGGAGGATCCTGAATATTCCTTCCTCTTTTTGAATACCCTACCCCTCTGATCAATAAAAGAAGCAAATTCTCAATACCTACCCCTCTGATCAAATAAACCTCACTAAAAGAAGCAAATTCCTCTAACAGGGGGCTGCTGTGTCTATGGAATAGCCAATTCTCTGTTTCACTAATAAATTCACTTTTATTTTAAACTCTGTTTTGGCTTGTGTCTGAATTCTTTCCTGTGCAAAGCCAATAACCCACAGTGGGTCGCAAACCCTCAGGTCCCCAGGCCCCAGAATGCCTGCATCACTATCAGCTTCCCCCTTTCAGAATGGTATTCTCCCCTCCCTCTCTTGCATTCCTCCAGGGAATCTCTATTCTGCTTTCTCATATGAGCACTCTCATCTGGATCTCTAGGAAGATTTTCCACTTATTTTGCATTATTACAGCCCCCACTTTAATCTCACGTATTGCTATTCTCAGTGCACCAGCTATAAAACTCACTGATTTAAAAAGATTATCTTAGTGATCACAAAGCACCATGTAGTTGTTAGCATTTTGTCTATTTTCATAGATAAGACAAGTTACCACGTGGAAATATTAAATAAGCACCTAAACCCACTCACTTTCTCATAAATACTCCTTTCTCTGCACACTCACTACCAAATGTGACATGCCTATCTGGTAATTACCGTGCACTGTCATTAAGGTATAAGTTCCTCCTCTCTTCTCCTAGGCTGTGCTGTGAGATATCTGAAGGCAGAGTTCTTGGTTCATACATATGAATCTTGATGTTTTTCTCAGTCCCCAATTTTTTCCCATTCTAGTTCAAAAATTCCTAAGATTCATAATAAAATACTTAAACTCTCTTAGTGATTTCAAGGCACAGAAACCAAAACTATGAAAGAACCCACAGGAACCAAGAAGGATAAAACGAGAAGGTCTAACAGGTGTCAGATGTAGATATGCATTGAATAAAATAAATGAGTGTAGGAGAAGTATTATTAAAGAAAGGAAAAAGGAAAGAAAAGCTTCCAGAATCCATGAAAGTCATTTAATTCAGTAAGCATAATTAAATCTAAAGTATGAAAAATAAAAACAACACACAACAGGTTTAGTACAAGTAAATCTTCAAAACCCATAGACAAAGAGAAATGCTTATATGCAGTGAGAAAAACCACTAATTATGTATAAGGCAAAACAATGAAAATGATGCAAATCCCCCCCAAAATTAAATCAAAATAAAATAATAGTTTTTCACCTCTTTCTCTATAGATAGATACTTTTTTTCTTGAGAATTTTAAGGTCTCTAGAGAAAAGGTATGCAGAAATAAAAATAAATAAAATATTATAAACGAAACAACACAGATACATCTCAGATATTTTGTTGAAAAAAAGAAGCTGATCACAAGAGATTCCAACTATAACAAGTTCAAAACCAGAAAAAAAAATTAGCCTGATGAAAAATTCTTTCAGTGCTTTCCTGCTTTCAGGGAATGCCATGGTGAAGACTGACTGCAAAGGGGTGAAAGATAACTTTCTGGGAAATGAAATTTTTCTGTCTTTTAATTGGTGTGCTGGTTACACAGGTAGGGTTGTCCAAAAAGTTTGTATGGTTTTTGATGAGAAGTGAAAGACACATTTTTCATTTTCACCAATCACTTTTTTTTTAATTTGGATATTTTGAGTATGTCAGCTATCTCCTGGGTGGTATAAGGTTGATTATTCTCAATTAATGTGTCGATTTGATTGCTATCAACTTCAACTGGTCTACCCAACCATAAAGCATCGTCCAGCAAGAAATCTCCAGCATGAAACTTCACAAACTACTTTCAACACATTCAATCTGTCACAGTACCTTCTCTGTACACTGCACAAATCTTTTTTTGCATTTCAGTTTCATTTTTACCTTTCTTGAAATAATAAAGTATAATATGCAGAAATGTTGAGTATTTTCTTCCATCTTCAATATTAAAATGGCTACATAAAATTCACCAATTTTAATAAGCTTTTTAAAAAATGCACACAGATATGACAACTGTCACAGTACTATCTAACAAAGTTATTTCAAATGAAGTTAAAGGCAACTAAGTTCTACTACATCCATCTTATGGAAAAAAACCAATGAACTTTTTGTCTAACCCAATATCTACATTTTCAAAAGTCTTCCACCTTAAACATATACTTACATTGTGTGAATTATATATTATGCAGATTATGTCTTAATATAGTTGATTGAAAATAGTTTCTAGATGTTTCATTATGATGTACAGATTTTTTCCGGTATATTTATATATATACATATATATACACACACACACACATTTTATTAAGATACACTTTATTTTGAACATTTTTGACAAATATATAGTATGCATACATACAAATATTATCTATAATACAGTTTTATTGAACATACATTCTCTCTACATTATATATAGAGAAAAATATAGATAGACCTATCCCCATGGAACTATTACCACAAATATGGATAACAATCATTTCTACTACCCCATGGTAGTCACATCATGAGTCTGTTCTAAATCATCTTTTTTGCTCTTTTTTTGACCCGCACCGATCTGTGTCAATGACATTCAATACTTTTTCTCCATCATGTATCAGGAGAAAATATCATGCTAACTGGCTCTTGCTTTTGCTTTGCGTGTCTCAAGCTACTCCATCTAGCTCTAAATAATTCAATGTGTAAGTTCCAGAATCACAGAAACTTTAGAGAACGTTAGACACCCACAGCTTTGGAACAACAAGGCTTGAGATCAGAAAGCTCCTGAATTTCCTCCTCTATTTCAAACGGCAATTCTATCTCTCGATCCCAGACTCCCTTACCCACAGGCAGAAAACTGCAGAATCGTTGCCGTGGTCTATTCCAGTGCAGGATTCGCTTTCGCATCTTCAGTTCCTCTCCTTGGTGCTAATTCGGTTTCCACTGAAATCAAAAGTTGGGTTAATTGACATTTCTAGGCCACTTACATAGTCTTTGCTTTTCTCTATTTTCCTCTATCTTATAAACTTTTGAGAAGCAGGAGAATGATGAAAGAGATGGGACCAACATTCTCAAAGACGGACTGTGGCAATGCAGAACTTCGAGTTCGGACTCCATTTCTCCCAGCCCCTCTGCTTACTCCACCTCATCTGGCTTCACTCCCAGTGTCTTGTTCCTGTTTTATCTCCTTCTGCTGTTTCTTTCCACGAGCTGCATTTCTGGTGCCAGGTGGGAACAACAGCTGAGCGCTGTGGAGGCGTGAGATAGGAGTGCTGGACGCGGCTGCTAATGATGCACTCCAGCGAAACAGCTCCATTCCAGCCCGGGTGATGGATGGCATCACGGGAGAAAAGCCCACAAAAGTGCTCAAGTTTTCTCATGAATCTGCAGTTTCTTCTGAAAAAGTGAATTTTTATCAAGTGGTACAGCAAGACATCTGTTTCTTCCAGCAATTACTTCCAGACAGGACAACATGATATTGAGCAGGGCCCAAGACCAATTCCTTACCGAAGTGATTGAAATTCTGATTGTAGCTCTTTAGTTCTTTAGGATGGGGATTACCTATGTGTTGATATTATTTTTAGAAGTGCATGTACACTCGAAGCTAATTCAGGGAGGATCTGAAAAGGTCATCAATTCACTTGTCAACAAATGTTTACTAAGTGCCTATTATGTGCCGGGCACTTACCAATATTCTGCCATCATCATCTATCTGTGAGCCTCAGAGAGCTGCAGCTGAGTTTGTGTGTGTGCATTCCTGAGATATGGGAGCTATTTCCTGCTAGGTTTACATTTCTCAGGAGACACATGGCAAAGAATTCTAAGCTGTCATTAAGTACCATTGCTGCAAGATGCCTTGCACAGGACGAGAGCATCGATGACACCTCATGGATTGTGGGTAATGTCCTGGGAGACTAATTGATTGCCATGGGTAGAGATCTCTTATCAACTTAGCAGTGGTATTGATGGAAACATAAGGAAAAGTACTGCATTTATTTTTCTAAAATTAAGTTTATATAGAAACAACACAGTGAAATCTAAGTGATAAATAGTAATGTTACACCATTTTGCTGGGCTACGTTTCAATAGTAACTTAAACACATATCGACAAACAGCCACAGGAACATGAAACCAGAAGCCTAATTTATCTTGTGGTCAAGCTCAACCATAGCATTTGATATACTAACAATTCTTTCTCCCCAGTGATAGCTGCTACACAAAATCCATTAAGGCTGAAGCCTGGCAATCAGCTGCATAGCTCATTTAAGTAAGATTTCAGGGCTTGAGATAATCTAATCTGACTCATAGTGTTTTAAATGAGACATTTGAGGCCCAGGGAAATTATGTATGGACTTCAGCCTTGGCAAAAATAGAAGATATGCTTGTTTCAAAACAAGTGACATTAGCAGCTATCACTGAGCATAGATAAATATCAAGTTCCTGCTTTTCACACTTTTTTCTCTCTTGCTCCCCTGTTTGTCTCTCTAAATAACTCTCTTCTCCCTCTCTGTCTACAGTTTGTGGTTTTTTTCCAAAAAATAATTTGTGGGTTAATATTTAAATAGAACTTAATACAAAAAACTGTACCAGAACAACAAAATATCTAAACGCAAAGTATCTTGCTTTGTGTCATCTGAAGCAGTAACAACGTTACAGAAAGATTGTCTGTCGTTTAAAGCTATTATTTCAGATTGCATTTTGGCATTTTTCAAATTGTAATAGCTTGCCACCGATTATTGTGTCAATAACACAACTTGCGTTCTAAGATACAGAAGAGAAAAGAAGGGAAAACACTCAGGTTTTTGCTGTCTTCCTTTAAAGCATAAAAATAGATAAGACTTCTTTCAAAAAAGAGCTTCTACAGTATCATATGCAACTGAGATTGGTCTCTCTGACCATTCAGTGTTATTAATGATACATAAGCAAAATAGGTGTTGCAGAATATTTGTACAAAACAGGGGACAGACATGCAGGGTGTGAATGCAGGGTGTGAATTCAAAAGCATTTTGATAAAAGGAAAACCAGATCATTTGATTCACTTGGTCCCTCCTCTGCTAATGTACATCACGACTCTCTCTCTCTTCTTTTTCTTTCTTTCTTTCTTTTCTTTCTTTCTTTCTTTCTTTCTTTCTTTCTTTCTTTCTTTCTTTCTTTCTTTCTTTCTTTCTTTCTTTCTTCCTCTCTCTCTCTCTCTTTCTTTCTCCTTCCTTCCTTCCTTCCTTCCTTCCTTCCTTCCTTCCTTCCTTCCTTCCTTCCTTCCTTTCTTTCTTTCTTTCTCTCATCCTTCTTTCCTCTCTTTCTTCTTCTGGCTCTGACTCTCATTCCCTCTCATGGTAGGAGATTATAAGCTCTCACTGTGTCATTCTGTACTTGATACAGATGGTGGGTATTTATACATTTGTGAAACAAAATTGCGTTTTATCAACTTTTAACAGCAAGATCCCCAGGATGTCCAGATGGAATTAGTTTATTTCAGAGGTATCACAGGCGGTCTTTCAGGACAGGAACCGAGTTCTGACTTTGGGAAGGACCAACATTTCCTTCCACAACTGGTTTCTTTTCTCCCAGAGTATAGAGAGCCGTCCGAGAATTTGGGATGATGCCTAGCATGTGACTAGGCTTTCTTTGTAAAATTTGCTCTCATAAGTGAATCTGAGATTTATTCATGCTATAATAAATAACTGAAGGACATTTAAAGCGCTAGAAAAAGGACTATAGGCATTAAGGCAAACTTGGGTTTTATGTGTGTGTGTCTCCGTTTGCAGGGCCTAGCACCAAGTTAGGGGGTTACCTTGGAGATATTAGAATCCAATATAAATCACAAGGCAACCTCACACTCTTCTAACAGATAACATTGGTTGGCCTGGGAAGAGAGAATTAAGGAAGAAAAAGAGGAGGAAGGAAAAGGAAAAAGGAAATGGAAATGGGAGGAGTTATTAGACAGCATTAAGACACAGTACAAGCTGAAGTTGAAACCCCCAATTAATGTGGGGGCACAATGTTAGACTATGTACAAGAGATAAATTAGGTTACATAATTCCAGTGGAATGCCTCATTCTCAATCAAAATGACCTCTTCCTACCTCCTTTGTCATTTTTCTATATTCTTTTATTTGCTCTTCTTCTGGTTTTTCTTCTTCATTATAATATTTGAGGCACATTTTTTGTTTAAGAAAAAGTAAAAGGATCTTTGAACCGCACCTTGGGCTTTTCATAAGAAAAGCAAGAAACTCAAAGGATATGCTAAATAAATACTGCTCAAGTGAGCAGCTTAAGGTTGTGCCCTCAAACTTTAACTGACTAAGACTTTCTCCGCATAAATCACGAATCAATTCAGCTCTCTCCCAAGTGGAGAATAAGACTATGTCCATATTTGTGTGTTACAGATATTTTCTTTAACTCTCTCAGTTCTCTCTTTTTCTTAAAGCATTATTAAGTTTCTGGTACATTATTTTAATAAATTAAAAAAAATCATTTGTGAGGCTAGCCTTCCACATTGGTTAATACTCAATGAAAATGTGGTGTCTCTGAATTTTTTTTACTGGAAGATTCAGATCTCTTGGTAAATGATACATTTTAGTGTGAGCAAGTTTCAGTTTGCACACTATGCCACTTATTAATTGTATACATTTAGATGTTATTTAACTTCCTTAAACACAAGTTTCTCGTCTAAGCAGCATGTTGAATTAGCCCCTCTCATATGTGAGGTGAAGACTAACGAAGCAGAGCTTCCACAGGGCAGTTATCTGAACCCTGGCCTAGTGTAGATTTGACTTTAATGCAGTAATCCTGAACGGAGATCTTCACATATGCCCTAATGAGAGCTGGACAGCATAAATCTCAAAGGCTGAGATGGGCTCTCCTGCTAAAGTTTGCTAGAGAGACTGCCCCCATGCAGCCCAGGGCTTACCTACTTAATAAGACCAGAAACTGCCAGTCATTCGTTGGCAGTCTTAGCTTTTCTAGTATGTCAAAGATGGTTTGGGTTTCTTGACTCTAAATAACTTACTCCATTTTTTAAATCTCAATATATCTTCCCTCAGAGTCTTAGACTTTGTGCTCTATTGGATTTCCTGCCTGACAATTAATAAAGAAAATGTTTTACACTCATTCAAATTCAATAAACATTAGTGACCCACTCCTGACCTTACTCTGTAGAATCAAATAGTCCGCATGAGTTGTGTTCAGGTTCCATGACTGTACAACATGTTTAAGAAAATACTCTTTCGATTCTACCAAGGCTCTTCATTTGATGGGATCTCAGTATCAGGGAAAGTCTACCCACATTGGTACCCCAGGCATGCTAGTTATCTGGTACCCTTCTAAATTTATATGCCATTAATATTTTAACACATTTATAGAGAAAGATAATTACCATGTGGAATAAAGCCAGAGGATAACTAAGAAAGATCTTTATTTATAGTTTTCAGATTCTCTTTCATTATCCTGAGAAATTCAGCTCAGTTCTCAAAGGTACAAACTCACTAACCCATGAAAAACCCTACAGCTAACCATAGCTAGTCTCCTCAGAAAAAAGTTGAATCATCTTCATTCTCAATATACAATCTGGGGTATCACCAATGCACCTCCCAAATAAGTAGCTCACCAAAGTAGTCCTTCCAATATTTGAGAGTATTTCTGAGAGGTCCATCTTGTTTTTTTAAAATGTGTGCATGTGTGTGTGTGTGTGTGTGTGTGTGTGTGTGTGTGTGTCCTTTTGTGTGTGCGTGTCTGGTAACTGTCTCTTTGGATATCCTTCTGGGACTATTGCTGGGTGGAGGACACTTTGCCTCCAGAAAGCTATGGTATGGATAATTCAATCACTCACAACCTCACACTAAAGTCAAAGATGAAAATTCATACCCTATTTACTTTCTATCCCAAATTAAATTCAGCTTCATATATCTCAAAGGCTTTGAGAGTTTCTACAATAAGATTAATTGCCAAGGAAGATACTCTTATTGTAATATTCCATCAACACAGACATGTCCCAAAGTAAAAATGAACTTTCTTCCCCAAATTAAATTACTGGAAATTGACAAATTCAATATGAAGCCCCTTTGCTGTTCTAAATTCAAGGCCAAAG
>PVKM010011113.1:0-33760 GCA_004027735.1 Carollia perspicillata
AAATAAGAGTCTTTTCGGAATCTCTTAAAAATAACATTCTTTTAAGGTATTATATCTTAGAGGAGCGATTTTCAACCAGTGTGCTGCGGAACTCCAGGGAGCCGGAAGAATTTTTAAAGCAGGCACTGCCTGGACTTAGGGGCACTGACCTCTTTTCCCTTAGAGTGTCAAATGAAAAAATGACAACAGCCGACACGACAATCGCCATCTGGTGTGAATGAATGAAAATGATACCTGTTTTTCCTGTCAGATTGGTGAAAAATATCTTTTTTGGCATATCACAGAATTTTAGTAATGAGTCTCTGTGTGCCATGAGATGAGAAAGGTTGAAAATCACTGTCTCAGAGCCTTGCTAACTCATGTTTTCTCTGACTGGAACATTTTCTTTTCCCCTTTATAACTATTTTTAATCTGTATTCATTCTGTAGCTCAACTATCTTCACGTGGAAACCCCAACCTACTGTTGCACCTTACTAGTTGTGGGAGCCTTTGAGGAAAAAATTGATCTAGGATTTTTAAAAAGATTTTATTCATTTCTTTTTAGAGAGAAGGGAAGGGAGGGAGAAAGAGAGGAAGAGAAACATCAATGTGTGGTTGCCTCTCACATGGTCCCCACTGGGGACCTGGCCTACAACCCAGGCATGTGCCCTGACTGGGAATTGAACCGGTGACCCTCTGGTTTGCAGCCTACGCTCAGTCCACTGAGCCGCACCAGCCAGGGCTAGGATTTAGGATTTTTTTTAATCTCTGTGAGTAAAACAAGAGCAATTTCCAGAGATCAGTTAGTGGATGAAATCACACACTGTTGTGTCACAGTGCATAGCAAATCACAGGAAACAAAAATTAAAAGAAAATTGTACTCAAACCTTCGAAATATATACAAGTTTCAAGAAACTGTCAGAAATCTTTTATTTGTAAACTGCTTTAGATGGAAGTTGAGACAGTTAATTTCTTATCTTAAAGACCAAGGGTTACACAAAGAATTTAACAAATGGACATAAAATTGATTCAAAGTGAGAAACTTGATAAGCTTATTGTTGACACATGTTGTGCACTATCATTAATTTTCACACTAGCTATTTATTTATCACAAGGCACTTACGAAAACAAACCTTAAGTGAACTCAGATATAAGGGTTTCTAATAGGTGTCTCCAAACTGGAAGTCTAGGAAAGGATGGTACTTTTATTCTTTCCCCTGGGGCCCAGGAATAAGAAAGGACTGTTTGTAGCCAACATTTAATCTGATTTATAACTATTTTCAAGAATTCTAGCCGGCAGAGGGCATTTACTGATGGAAAGCTAGTTTCCATTGTAAACAAGTGTCTCATCCTTCTGAGTGCATTTGAAAAAGATGGTTATTTCCACCCCCGCTCCACAGCATAATTAAATGTTCATCTGGAAGTTGGTTAGTTGCAAAGCCCTTCACCTTCACAAAAGACTTTAGCTAATGAACTTGAGACAGAAACACTCTGCCTCTCCATTCTTTTCAATCCTGCCAGGGTACACTCACAATGCTCCATTTGCATGCCTATCTTCCCCATGGAAGTAAACATCTTTGCAGACAGGAACTGTGCTTTCTTTTTCTCCCCTCTATTCTTAGCTCCAAGCATCCACACACTCGCTACATGTCTGAATGAATGGATAAGTGATTTTCTCTTGAACCTTTCCTGTGGATGCCACTTACATCGAAGATAACTCAATTTATTCCTTCTTTATTTACTTTTAAATGAGATTCAGAATGATGAGACTAGACAGATAAGTGCATTGTTAAATCCCTGTCCCTTTAGATCCTCTCTTTATACACAGCTGTCTTTTGGAGACTTCAGGATGCAATAGATAATGGAAACATTTTATACATTTAATGGGAGAACATTTACATTAATAGCCACAATATGCACACAATACGCCTTTCACTCGGTCTCTTCGCAGTGGTCAAGTGCTGTTTGCAATCTCTCTTTAAATCCTTGTTGGACAATTCTGAATGTTATCATAAGATCATGCTGTTTGACAGACACTCCTGTTGAGAAGGTTTCAAAAGAAGCCACTCAGATATCCAAATTCCCTATTTTTTTGTAGGAAAGTCCAGCCTACCAGGAGTGCTGACTTCTGGGAGGTAAACTTTAGACAAGGCCCCGAGATTGAAGATACCACATCGCAGCTGTCTGCAGCTCTCGTTATCTGTATCCTGGTATGGGAAACATATGTTTGTCTGTTGAGCTTTTATACAAATTGAAAAGAAGCTGTCCATTGTGAGAGGGAACACAGTGATGGAGAGACTGCTACTGCCAACCCCAGGTGGGTGTGCCAGGGAGTGGAGGGGCATTTGACGAAGGAGCACATTCCTCTGTCTTGTTGCCTCTGGAGAAGAAATGATCCTGGGACTTGAAAGCAACTCTCTGGGGCATTTTTAAAGAAATTGTTGCCCTGCCATTCTGACAAGGCTTTTAGGTGGCTAGCTTCTAAAGTCTGCTATCCTAGCAAGGCAGTGAAATGGAATGGGAAAGAAAAAAATTTGTATCCGTATACTTAACGTTTACCATGAAGTACTTAAGTGCTCTAATATTTAGTTTCTGAATCTGTCAATTAGGGTTAATAACAGCACCTACTTCCAAAAGGGTCATCGATGACTCAGTGAAATGGTTCTGTGCCTACATATGGTAGGCGATCCATCTACGTCACCCATTACTGTCATTTGGTATTGGGATTATTGAGTCACGTGTCCTTTCGGCAGGGACTGATGATTGGTACTGCCCAGTCTCAAGGCTCCGATGGTGTTCAAGGAGATAGAGCACATGTATGAAAAGCTAATTGAGTGGCAGGCCCTCAATACAACATTCACAGGAGGTATCATGGAATCGTACGCTCGAAACCTGTATAATCTTACCAACCGGCCCTGGCTGGTGTAGCTCAGTGGATTGATCGCGGGCCTGTGAACCAAAGGATCGTGGTTCGATTCCCAGTCAGGGCACATGCCTGGGTTGCAGGCCAGTTCCCAGCAGGGGACACACAAGAGGCAACCCTACATTGATATCTCTCTCCGTCTCTCCTCCCTTCCCCTCTAAAGATAAATAAATAAAAAAAAAAAAAAGAAAAGAAATCTTACCAACCAATGTCACACCAATGAATTTGATTAAAAAATAAAAAGGGTCATTCTATTAATTGAATCCATGATTGCTCTAAAAAGGGACTTTTGGAGTTCTGATTTAGGTGAGATTATTTCTGGCTTGGGATGGGGCTTCTGGAATTGCTGGTTTGGGAAACATTCTGTTAAAGCTGGATCTGGAAGGGTAAATACGCCTTAGAGACCCGAGATAAGAAATCCATTCATCTAGCCCTGGCCGGTGTGGCTCAGCGGATTGAGCAGTGGCCTGCAAAACAAAGGGTCGCTGGTTCGATTCCCAGTCAGTGCACATGCCTAGGTTGTGGGCCAGGTCCCCAGTAGGGGGCGCATTAGAGGCAACCTGCTGTTGCAGAGGCACACAGATGTTTTTCTCCCTCTCTTTCTCCCTCCCTTCCCCTCTCTCTAAAAATAAATAAATAAAATTTAAAAAAAGAAAAAGAAAAAAAGAATCCCTCCAGCTCAGAGTGAGTACCATAACCACAGGAGGACATGTGGTGGAAATGGGGAATGGGGAGGAATGGTGTTTGGATGGAAAGGTTGGAAGTGTAACTCGGTACCTGACTTGTCACTTTGAATGGTAACCTGGCTGCTAAAATTTGTTATGTGGACATACGGATGACACTAATGTTCTTGGCAGAGAAAGGATCAAAGAAGTACTTTAAAAAGATTAATCTTCTTTCACAACTAAATTGAATAAGGGAAAAGAGAAACAAAAGGCTGAGACTCCAGACAGAAGGCTCCTCGCTAAACCAGTCTAGTCCGGACTGGACAGGAAGTACAGAGGACGAGGCGAATCACGTGGGGACAGATTATGGAAGTAAAAGCAGTGGGCTTGGAAGACATATTGATTCCTACACGCAAAAGAAACATCATAGTTTTGAACTTAAACCTCTGGGAATTTTTCATTGTTGAAAGAGGAAGTCAGCAAGAGTATCTGAATTATTTAAGAAAAGATGATCTTTTTAGTTTTTTGTACAATGAGACATCTTGGCGATGCTCCCCAGCACCCCCTGAAATGGGGGTTTAGACTTCCTCGGCTGGATTTGGAGCGGTACACGGGAACTGCAGGTAACTGGGCGGTGAGCTTACGGCACACGTGGGACCTGAATTTTAACCCTTCCCAGGGCACGGAAGTTCCCTTTGAATGTGATCAGCCTCTCAGAAACAGCTTGGAAAATAGTGCACTTTGATCAGAACGCAGCCTCCCAGTTTTAAACGGAATGTGTGTGGGAGACTTACACCCCGATTAAAGGGAATCTCCCTGCTTTTAGAAGAGGAATGTTCAGATGAGGAGACAGTCCAGGGCTCCAATGCTGGTATTCTGTTTAGATGTCCACTCGCCATGGTTGGTGAGCTCTCAGAAGGCTGGAAATTCAGTCTTTTGGGTCAGTCATTTTAGAAGATTCAAATGCTGTAAGAGAATTTGCTACCGTTTCCTAGTTGATTATTCCCAAGGAGCAAGACATACATGGAAGCACAGGTAGCCCCCATGACTCCCTCATTCGTACGGAGTTCAGATAGACGAAGGGTGAACCAGTGTCTTGGACTTTCTGTCCTTCAGGAGGTACCCAAATTTCAGGTCAGGAGACCTAAAATCTTGTCCTGTTTCCAGCCTCGTTCACTATGGGAGCTTCAGCAAGTCATTTAAAATCTTTGTCCTTGGTTTCCTTATAAAGGAAAACCTGGAGGGCTAGGGGAATATTGTTAGTTAGCCGACCTCACTGGTGTAGAACGCACCTTATGTCATAATAGGGAGGATTTCTGAAGACGTGCAGTCTGTCCCAGGAGCGGTGAGGGTGTCTACACCTGAGCGAGGAGGTGTGAAAGCATTGCCGGGCGCAGTGACCGAAACATAGGAAGCGCTTTACAAATGCACGCCGTCTCGGGGAGCACAGTCTCGGAGGCACGGAGAAAGGCAGGCAGAGGAAACCGTCAAGCCGTGGTCTTGCAAGTATGCGACTTTCACAGTCAGCCACAGCCCTGGAAGTCTGGCTGGGTTTCCTAAGTGCGTACATGTTCTGGAAACTGGGAAGTTGTGGCTTCAAGAATTCCTCATCCCGCTATAAACATTTAATTCTCACAATCGTGTTCCAACTGAGTTCGTAATTTCTTACCTGTCAGTGGTAAACTTTCAAAGGAACCGCATTCACTGGCTATTATCACCTCCTTTTCTGGAGGTGACGTGTAAGTGTGAGAGAGGCTAGTTAGCTGGGAAAGAGCTGTCCACAGAAGCACTGAGCTCTGCCATCTGCGGAGTCTTCGAAGGTGACGACTTGGTGCATTTTTTCCCTTCGTACTTCACCAACGGCAAGGGAGCAATGGAGAGTCTTAAGCTACTTGGAAATAGAGTTCTCATCCCGACTCACCGAATTTTCCGAAGTCGTGGTTTAGCAAAGTGAGAAGTGCTTTCTGACTCCAACTGACTTTCTTCCAAACTCCGGTTTGTACGAGTGGCCAATGCTCAGGACTGGGGAATGTGATACAATAGTGCCTGCAGGCTAGAAATCTGGTCTGGGGAACATATTGTTATTTACAGAGTTGCCGTGCGGCTTGGCGGGAGACCCAGCCCTCTCTCTGTGAGCCAGACTCTGAGTGCCTCGGGCTAATCAGCATGCTTCCAGGGAGGAAAAAATAATTGCCGATCAGTGAAGGCATGGTTAATCATTAACTGGGTGGCATCTGCTTCCACAGTACATTTCTGAAAGATCTGGATAATCACATTCTTTTGAAAACGGCCTAATGAATGTTTTTGCTCTTATCATAGTTGGAACAGTGGTAATACCAAGGTCACCACTGAAGGCTCTCAGCTTCGCCGAATGCAAGGACAGCTTATTGATGGGCAGAAGTGTCCAGAGGAAGAGATGCAAATCGACAGATCATGATGATTCCAGACCTCGCCAAACCCAAGGACGTAAACCGAATGTTCTGGGCATCTTCTCTCACGACTTACCCGGAGTACGACCAGGGATATGTCCAAACCAGACGCGTCTTCCTGTGCACACGTGCAGGAGGGATAAAAACATGCTGCCGCAGAAAACTGGGTCTGCGTCTCAGCCCCGGCACTCACCATCCTGGTGGCCACAAGCGGAAATGTTGTCAGCATCGGTTGCTTCCTCTTTACGGCGCAGGCTACAGTCTGCGTCTTCAAGCAGTCTTCTGAAGATTGAATGAGATGACATGCAGAATGTGCTGGCACAATACATTGTACTCAATAATCCGTTTGGCATCTAGCAAATTATAATTTCCTTTCTCTATAATATTCGGCTGTTTGTATGGTGTCCCTATTTTTATGTTTCACGAGCTGGCCAGTTGGAGTTGACTTGGTGTGGACAGCAGAGCAAAAGATTGCCATTTGGCCCGCCCAGGATGTGTGCTTCCCAAAGCGGTTCACCATTTGGTGAGAAAACGACAGCTGTCTGGAGCAGCAGGGCACGATGGCTACAGTGACAACTGCTGGGTGTCAGACGGAGCAGCAGCCGTCCCCGAGACCCTGTCTGTCCCTGCGGGGGCACGCTCGGCAATACAGTCCCCCGTCATGGCTACGTTCCCTTCCACTGTGAGTGAGGGACAAGGACGGAGCGGACAGCCTGAACATGCCACCACTCACCAGCTCTAATCCAGATCGGAGAGCAAATGTGAAACTTCCATACATCTGAGACTTCGGGAATTCTCCCTCCGAAGAGAGTTTCTGAACTTAACGTCAACACCGCTAACTTCTACAGTCAGTGTACCCTGTGACAGTAACAATGCCAGCTTCATGCTTTTACCTCATCGCAAATGTGTCAAGTGGTCACTGCGACTTCTGAATTTCATAGACACCAAAACCAAGGCATGGAAAGGTTAAGTAATATAACGATGCTTCCAATAACAGAGCTTGGATTTGAATCCGGAAATGTGCTTTTTCAGAACTTCAGACAGAGTCCCTCCAGGAGCCCCGGAGATTTTGGCATAGGAAATCTCCAGTTCCTGTTCCTTTTCTTTGGTTTTAATACCTGCCTGGGCTTCGAAGACCCCTAAGGCATTTTGACTGTCCTGCATTGTAGACAGCTCACAACAGGTCAGTGCGAGAGCGCATTGCCCGAACAGAGGCCGAGGCCTCAGTCCGTCTGAAGCGTTCTCTGCAAGCCCGTTCCTCCAGAAGGGAATCAGAGATATAATTGGACGCATCGCAATTATTGTTTTTATTTTTTTTCAATAGTAAGATTTCCAGTTTTGTCAGCACTACAGCCCTCCTTCCCCAGATGACAAGCCTTGCATCAGCTCCCTGGACTTCCAGCCAGAGCCAGGGAGCGGGCGGGGGGCTGGTCATCCACCTTGTCACCTGTCCCTGCTCCTGGGCTCAGACAGACTCATGCACTCCGGGTTTACTGAACAGGAAATTGAGCTCTTTGTACCTTTTTTTTTTTTTTTGCATAAGAAATGTCTTAGTTTTAAATTATCTTGTTAGGCATGTAAGACATGCACATGACAATAAATTTTTTAAACATGAACAGAATGAGAGGATTACAAAATAAAGGCTAATTTCTTTTAGATTCTGAACCTAGTCTCTTGCCTCCGTCGATAACTATAGGTTTTACTATATGTTTCTGGAGAAAAATTATATATCTCTATGTATCTCTATATCCATTTTCTATACAAACACACCTGGTAAATGTATTATTTTTATTTTTACATAGATGCATGTGCATTATAGATAACTTAGGACTTTTTTTCTTTTTCATGAAATGTATCTCCAAGGGAGATTTCTGGGTACAAATGGAAGAATGAAATCAAATGTCATGACCTGTCCCTCAAAACCTGGACAAACAATCCAAAAACAGGAAAGGAATTGTCCCCACTACTGAACACCAAAGCACTGGAGCAGAGTGTATTTCCATATTTTCCGCACTATGGAAGTGAAGGGTAGAGAGAAAACTTTCAGACACGGCACCCTGATCATTTGGCCCGTATCTCAGAAACTGTAACAGGGACAGGCGAGGCCGCCAAATTCTGTGATTTCTCATCATGTCGAAGAAAAACGGAGAATGGTGGTCAAATAGTCTCGGCAATAAGAAAGTATGGCCAAAATGTTTGCAAGTTTAGAGACATAAATTTGCAGATTCAAGAAGCTCAGTGTACATCCAGTGAGCAAATAATGAACAAAACCGCACTTAAGCAAATCATAGTCAAACTGCTGAAAACCAGAGATACACTGAGCAGCTTTGGCAGCAGTCAGAGAAAAAGGAGGCATTTCGTAATGTTTGAATAACAAATGAATAATTCATCAGAAGCTATGGAGGCTAGAGAACCGTAGAACTACATTTTAAAGTGCTGAAAGAAGGAATAAACAAAAATTTTAAAAATCCAGTACAAATCTTCCTCAAGATTTCAAGATAGATGGGAGATGTGGACACAGCCCGAGGGGAGTGTGGCGATGGAGGCAGAGGGGGGAGCGGTGTGTCTCTAAGCCAAGAACACCGAGGGTGGCCAGCAACCACCACGGGGTAGGAGGGCGCCCTGGGGGGGGCATATTCTCCTTTAGGACCCCGGAAGGAGCCCACCCTGCTGACACCTGGATTTCAAACGTAAGATCGCAAGTGTTCTCACCACACACACAAAAGTGGCAACTACAGGAGCTTGGATCATCTGTTAAGTAGCTTGATGTGGCGATCATTTCCTAGTGCGCGTGTATATTAAATAAATCACCACATTGTACACCTGCCTTTTTGATAATCACACGAGGTATGTTTCTTTGGTATAAATATTTGAAATGTGATGGTATTTAGAAGAACAAAGATGTCCGCACCAGATATGAAAGGTAACTATCTAATCGTTCCCTGGCATAACGAATTTTTGCTAGGCATACTAAGCTGATTTGTAACAATGGCATTAGAACCAATACTGGTAAAAAATATTTACATGATAAAGTCTTGAAAAAGGAAGAAATTGCTTCACTGTTTTTGGACCTTGTTCTGAGGATAGTGTCAGACTCTCAAAGTGGCATGGACCGTGAGCCACGCAGACAAAATACGGGCAATTTCCACCCTGCCAAATTGAAAATAAAAGAGACAAGCACTTTCAGGTGACCCGTCGTCAATCTGTGTTAACTTCCCATCAAATTCAGGGGGCGACAGAGGTGCCCTTTTGGTACTCGCCTTGACAGAGAACCGTCACTCTCTGACTTATGGGGAGGAGTAAGTGCTTCTGAGGGGCCGCTGCAGCCAGAGCTGGCTCCGAAGAGCATTAAGTCCATTAAAAAAATATTTTCTTTATGTGGCCTTCACAGCCCCAGACTTCACAACATCTTATTAGCTTTGGCTTTCAAGTATCCTTAATTGAGAAAAATGTTCTTTTGAAGCTACATTAGGATATCTCGAAAAATGCTTTTATAAGTGACTATATTAATAGAGGATGCCAATGATTTAAGAAAATGCTTGTTAATTTTTTGTTCCATAATTATTTTCTTTCCTTTCTCTTTTTCCTGTATAGCCTCACCTTGCAAGGTGAATAGGGCCGAGTTAGAATGCCAGAAAGGTGACATAGCTCAGTAATGAAGTTGTATTCATTGGTCATTTATGTTTATCCGTAGTGCCTACTTACAACTGAAAACGACAAACACAGCACATAAAAGTCCTGCTCTCTCGGTCTCTTCAATCTGGGGGAAGAGGCCAACGAACTAAGTATACGTGTTTGTTTCAAATAGGTATAGGAATTTTATTGCAATGTAGCTTCTAGGAAGGCAGTGGTATTGTCTGTTTCATTCAGCAGTGTGTCCCATAGTGCCCGAACACCGCCCAGCACGTGGGAGACGCTGGGTAAGGGCTCGTCAAGCGGAGGATGATCGTTAAGATGTAAAAGGACAGGATGTGGAGGGTATGCTGATGTGGTGGTCAGGGAAGTGCGCTTTGAGAAGGTCATGTTTGGGCTGGGACCCGCAGGATCGGAAAGAGCCAGTCACCGGCTGATTAGACGGAAGAACATTCTAGAGCAAGCAGCGAGTGCGAAGGCCTGAGGCAGGAAAGAGCCTGGCAAATTCAAGAAACAGAAGGGCCTCCATGGTGACGAGCATGTGATGAGGGCAGAGAGAGGCGTGCGGAGCTGGAGGGTGAGGGCCGCTCATGCACCTCGAATGCTGGGTTTTATTTTTTGTGTGAATTCCTGGAGGATTTTATGCCAGGTGGTAAGACTGATCTTATATTCATGAGTGAGGTTGGCTTGTGCATTTCATTTCTCCTCCTGTCCGTCAGATTTTGGCGTCTTGGCCCAAGGAGCTTCAATAAATAAGTAGATACACCTTTCATCTTTTCCTCCTGTTTTCTGAGAGTATTTATGTAGATTGCAATTCTCTTCATTGTGGTAGAATTTACCTGTAAAAATATGTTTGGGTCTGTTTTTTTTTAATGGATATTTGTATTATTGATGCAATTTCTCAAATGTTTAGAAGACAATTTTCTGTGTTTCTATTTGTTTTGAGCCATATATTATTTATATACTTAAGTCTAAGTTTTTCAAATTTGTTGGCATAAGGTGCTCATAATGTTCTTTTCAGTCTCTGTGGCACCAGCAGACTTGCTTATCATTCATTTTGATATTCTTAATGCCTTTCACCTGTGCTTATTCTCCTTTTTATCAGTCACGAGAGGTTTGTCTCTTCAAATGAACTAATTTTAGTTTGTTGAATCTTCGTTAACTCTCATATGTGTAGTTTATTAATATCTCCTCATATTATTTAAAATTATTCTTTTCTTCGGGTTTAATGTTTTCTTTTTTTCTAAATTCTCAAGTTGGAACTTAATTTTCAGATTCTCTTCTCTCAGAAGTACCTTAGCCTATGTAAGTGTTCTTTTTTTATTGTCATTTTGGCTGTATCCCCACAACTTGCAAATATTTGCACATATACATATGCATAGAAAAATATGTATGTTTATGCATATCTCTATATGTATACATATTAATTATCCTCTTGTTATTGGCTAACAATTTAATTCTTTGCAGCCCGAAGAGAAGGTCTATGTGACATCTTTGTTTTGAAATTTATTGAGTCATTTGACAATGAATATCCTAAGACAAATATTCCATCTGTTTGAATTGAATGTATATTCTGTAATTATTCTGTTTTCAACTTGAATGATCACTTTTGATGGTTTCTTTCTCTTTTCTCTTTTTAAAGGTTTTATTCATTTATTTTTAGAGAGCAGGGAAGGGAGAGAGAAAGAGAGGGAGAGAAACATCAGTGTTCTAGAGAAACATTGATTGGTTGCTTTTTGCACAATGTCAGCAGGAGATTGAACCCACAGCCCAGGCGTGTGCCCTGACCAGGAATTGAACCAGTGACCTTTCAGTTTGTGGGACAACCTCCCAACCCCCTGAGCCATACCAGCTAGGGTGATTGTCTCTTTTTCTAATCTCATATTTCCAGTTTTCAATTTTAGCTCCTGAAATATATTCTGCATTATCACTGTCCCTTATATTTCTCGTTTTATTGTTTTATAATGAGCTTCTATTTCTTGGAACTTCATCTGTAGGCACTTCCTGAGTCCTAGATTATTGGCATACTTCCAGAGATTATTTGAATGTCCTTCTTCCAGATGCCTAAGGGCGTCATCAGCCTAAATCATTTGAACTAAATTCTTGGCTTAAATTTGAGTCTGAAGGCAAATGATGACCGGTGAGTGATTATGCATTCTCATAGGAGATTTTGTTTTTTTCCCCTCCACTTAAAGTTTGGTTTAAAATGATTTTACTGCCAGTTACCCATCTGGGGAGGATATCTTTTTCCCGGTTTTAGATTCATAGAAGGTTTGGCAACCCAGAGACAGGACTATGTGGGAAATTTACGACCGTCTCTCCACGTTATGTGGATTGGAGGCCTTGCCTCCTGTGCTCTTGATGAGGTTATTAAAATCTTACCTTACCCTTCTGGATTCCAATTCTTATTTAATTCTTGGATTATGAGGATTTCTCATTATTTCAAGAAAAAGAGTTTTATGGCTGGTGTGGTTCAGTGGATTGAGTGCCGGCCTGTGAACCAAAAGGTCGCCGGTTTGATTCCCAGTCAGGGCACATACCTGGGTTGTGGGCCAGTTCCCAGCAGGGGATGTGTGAGAGGCAGCCACACATTGATGTTTCTCTCTCTCTCTCTCCCTCCCTTCCATCTCTGAAATTAAATAAATAAAAAAATCTTTTAAAAAAGAAGTGTTTTAGAAGTACTTTATTCCACACCTTCAGCTATCATATAGTGGGAGAGTTTCTCAGCACATCTAATATGCTAGGTTGCCTGGAATTAAAGTCCCAAATTAGTTTTCAATGTTTAATTTTTTACATCATAGCTCTTTGTAAAATGGATCAGCTTAGTTATTATCTTTTGACAGTTACCAAAGTATCTGGGAGGTCAAAAAGGAAGAACTTTCCTTCTTCTGCTGAATATTTCCCTGCATTATGAGTCTTTTATTTATAACTTCCCTCCTGATCTGAATTTATAAATGAACGCTGATTAATAAATATTGATTAACACTGAATCTCCAAGGGGGCAAGACCGTGGAGAGGAAGTTGAATCCCTGTAATTCAGCGAGTCTTCCGACACGTGTGATGAACTAAGATTGCGTCTGATTTTCTGTGCGTGCCATCTCTTTGTCCTAGGCATCTTTGCCAAGTCGAGCTTGAAAGCGCTTTTAAGACAACTCATAGTACAACCAAGAAGATGTGAAAATGAACACGTGTCCTAATAGAATTCAAGCCAGTCACGTGAATATGGTATCATGCCTTGTCTCCCTGATGGTCCACGTTGACTGGCGGTTTACCGTTCTCCTAATTTACACTGCTTGCTTTGACATTTTCTGTACTGGCCCTGCTATATAGATCAGTCCCTTCTTAGACATTTCTCTCTTAAGAAGGAAAAGTGACCCTGGGTTTTGTCCTCCAGTTAACCTCACCACTCAATCAAGATTTGATAATGAGCGGCTGTAGTCTCAAAACTAGTGATTTAAATTATACTCCCACTGGTTCTCCTTTATGCAACACCCTCTACTCCAGCGTCAACAATTGCCACACAATAAAGTTCTAACTTGAAAATATCGGGGAGGTTAACAGTGTACTTTTCAGTGTCGATTAGGGCTGCTGGCTTTGCTCTGCATTAGTTTTCAGAGTAACCAGAGAAGAGAAAACATCTACAACAGCTTTCACATTGAATCAGTGTGTGTGTACTGGTGATATTCTGGAAGACTGTTCACCCATCTTATTAATTTATACTTAGGGAGTAGGCAATGATAACAGTTTATTTTGAGATGATAAACCATAATGGATCTAAACGTGTGAAGATACATATTTAATGCCCTTTAATGCCTTTATGGTCTAACTGTTAAATGTAGAGCCTTAAATAATTCTGGGTAGGAGTGCTTAAACTATCACTGCTCCACTCCTTGCAGAGCTGTGAATGCGTTCCCGTCAGGGTCCGTAGCTCCACCTTGTTGAAATATTTCTATCTCTGCAACTTTTGTTTGGTACCGGGATTCCATTGGTCAGTGAATTTAGTGTGCTACTGTGTGTTGTGAACCTGAAGGTGGAGATAAGGCTTGGCTATGTTTTCCACAAAGAATATAAGGCTAGAGCTTCATGGAAAATAACTTGGGGAACTCAGATATTATCGTGGATATTGCAAGTCTATTCTTGTTATTGTCGGTGTTGAGTTTTGTCTCTCACCACGGAAGTCACCTTTTATTTGCACAAAATCTATGCTACGCGTACTGCTGTTCACATTTTATATTTGAAGGATGGAAGTAGACCAGCCAATCTGAAGAATTGACTAGTGTTTATTGAGAAATTGTCAGTGAGAGGCAGTGTCCTTGTATTTTTTATTGCCTTATCCCTTTTAACACACAAGTGCTTAGGTGTAGGTGTTTTGTTATTGCTTCTTCCTACACAAGGAGACTGAGTCTTAGAGACCTCTTTCCTGAGTCATACACTTAGTGAATGTTGGAGTTTATATTGCAACCTTGATCTTCCTTAGGTGCTGGCTTAGGAGGAAAAGAAGAGCAAGTAGAACATGACGATGTCATCTAGAAGCTTGGGATCCAGCTGAGTTTTTAATGAGGGCAATGACTATAACCTTTAGCATATATTCAGGGAAGATATGCGTACCCAGTATTCTATTTATTTTACAGATTACTGTCCTAGAATCACTGAATTAAGAATATCAATCTAGGAGGTCCTCTCAAAGACCAGACAGATGAAGCTTCACATTTTACCAGTAGTACAACTATAGTTTAGAGCAGAGAGATGATTCATTTCTAATATATTCTTGTTTTATTTACTTTTATTTTTACATTAATGGGTCATTTTATCCACAACACAAGGTGCATTGTTTAAGAGTAGACATCAAGCCTATCAGGCTAGGGCACCCAGTGGAGTCTTAACAATGTCTTTCTGTGATAAATTAAATGAACTGAAATTACTTTCACGACATTTTGACACACCTCATAGGTACTATTTAAATAACATCAATTGGAGTGATGCGTACCAATAATCAATGAGATAATTCATGTGTAAAGGCTTTAAATTTATGAAGGTTTGCATTTCCTTTGTAGCATAAGCCTGCAGATTATATCCTTGATAATCAAATGGTCATTCTGACTTTTGCCACTGTGTTGAAAAGAGTGGTAATTAATGTTAGCTAATATAATTATTCTGGTTATTGATGAGCTCTTATAAAATCCTTGGCATGGCCCCAAGAGCTTTTATAATGACCTCAATTAATCCACAAACCAATCCTGTGTTGTAGGTGATCTTTTTCTACCAATTTTACAGGTGAGGGGATGAAAGCTTAGCAAACTTCGATAACTCACCCGAGCACGTGAGTAGCAGAACTGGAATTTTGAACCCTTTTTCCCCCGAGTCACTCTTCTTTATCTTGGTATCTTAGTTATTTGCTTAATATATAATTCGCCACAGTGTTCAATTATCTACTTTTTCTTTCCTTTTTTTCCACCAGAATGTGAGCTTCATGGCAGTGGAGTCTGTTTCCGTGGTTTCTTCCCTTGGTCTTAGCCAAAAGGCTGAGAAGCGGTGTTTCCCTGTTCCTTCTGTTGCTTTGCAGCCTGTACTGTGGGGCCTGCCACACCAAAGACACTTCTCACTTCAGCAGTAAACATCTGCTGAAGGACTGAATGAGTATGAGCTCCAAAGCCACATCTGAGGCCACTCTGCACATGAGAGAAAGTTTCTACTAAACAGGCTTATCCATTTTAAGGGGGCATATTCAGGTTTTAATGTGGGCAGTGATTTAGTTTGCTAAAATTAGAAATGAGGCAATTTCATAAGAATTTAATGTAACAATTTAGTATCCTGAATTATTGAGCCTCAAGGATGCAGTGTGGAAATGTGACTTAATTACTGCCATCATATATTTGAGGGAAATTGTGATGAGAGGGGTGACCAGCTGTTCCCCATCTGCACTGAGTACAGAACAAGGGGGAAAGGGCTTATAGTAAAAGCTCAAAAATTAATCCAGTCTCAGAAAGGGCTGGAAAGTATGGGGGCGATTTTTTGACGTGCTACCAAGAATTCTTTTCCCAAGTATTATCTTCTTACTGCTTCTCTTTAGGTTGTCAGATGATGAGTCCAATAATCTGACTTTTCTTCCTGATTCCCAATAGTCCTGGTCTCACTAGAAACACCAGAGGCCAAGTTACCAAGTATAAGCTTCCCCTTCACACAATGACTTTTGTATGCTTTTGTATCAGCCGGTGAGATGGGAGATAATTGGTTCTATAAGCGAGGCAATTTGCAGTTTGTGACAAAGTAAGGAACTTGCTTGAATATCATTTAGACCATATGACTCTGCTGGATTTAATTTTCTTAATGCATTTGTACTTCTCATGTTTGATAATAACACAAGCGAATAGATGTAATCTTCCAAAATGATGATCAATTCTGAAATGGAGAATTAGTCGAATCAAATATCCAAAATTATAATTGATTATGTAAAGGAAGATGTATAATGTTCTCTGGCATTCTCACAGATATTAAAATGAAAGACCATCAGGTGGCTTTGCTGTTCATTCTTGTAAAGCTGTGTTCTGTGTTTTATTTGGTTTCGAGTAGAAGTAATCAACTAGGGCCTTGAATAAACTTCTTGTTGGCATTAACCCTGCCCGACATTGTTTCTCATGCACTGTAGCTTTTTAATTCAGTTCGTATTTTGGGGGGCCCACTCCCTTTCAGGCTACTTCAGGCGGCCCTTTAGGTGACCCCCAGTGAAGGCAAAGTTTGAAGTGGCTCAGTCCCAGCCCCGGTTACTCACAAAGGCCAAACACTAGAAAGCATCATGTGACCATCAAATATGTCCAGTATGTTTCACAGGTGGAGGAAACAGAGTGCCGTCTGCACGTTCCAGGTAGGAGAAACTCTAGCAGAGCGTTTCAAGAACATCGCTCTGAAGGAAATTCAAATACTATCTCTTCCCTTTGTTTGCTTTGTGGCCGAACAAGTTACTTAACATTTTCGTAGCATAGGTTCCTAATCTTCTGAGTCGGGATCATAACAGAAATGCTTTATAGGTTTGTGAGGATTAAATGTTCTCTCCCTGGGTCTCCGTGCACCTGCTCTTACAAGAGAGGCTGGAAAACTAGTTTGTGGGCCAAATTCAGCCTGCTGCCTCTCTCTGTATGGGCCAGAAATGGTTTTTTAAATATTAAGATTAAAAAACATATATTTTTAATACATGGCAATTATTAGAAATTCTGCGTCCTTCTACTCAGTGTCCATGATTAACACAGTCATGCTCATTTGCTTCTGTACTTATTGGCCATAGCTGCTGTCACTCTACAAAGGCGGAGTTGAGTAGTTGTGACAAAGACTGTTGACCTACAGAGGCTAAAGTACTCATTATTTGGCCATTTACAGAAAACAAATTTTGTAAATTTGTCAAACTCTGGCTTATAACACTGTCTGACATGAAGTAAAATCTATGAACTGTTACCTATTATTAGTAACCATTTTCTGAGTTAAAATAATAATTTGGCTTGAACTTTTATAAGAAAACCTCTTCATTTTAGAAACTGAATGTAATGAATTAAAGGGTGTTCGTGTGGCTGTAAAGTACAAGCGTACGATGGATTCGGGTGCCTGTTTCCTTGTCGCATCTTAGAATCTCACTGATAATGAATATAACAAACCTTCCGTCTAGGCGGGCGGACCTCTGCAACTTCAAGGATTAAAACAAGTTTGGTGACTGGTCTAATTGGTGTGATTACAATAGCCAGAATACAGTTGTAAAATGTCAACCGAAGCTCATGGGGTTTATCCCCTGTATTCTTCCTCCTTTCAGGCCTCGCCTGTGGGGAAGTACTTGTCTTTGAGAATACCTAAGTCCCGTGGCCCAAGAGGAGTTAGAATTAGCCTCCTGAGGCAGACTCGAGCATCACCTCCATAGCGAGTGAACTCAAACCAGCTGTGCACCCCAGGCCAGCGTTCACTTTATCTCTGGAGCAAAACCCCTCTCCAAGGTCTCTGTAGTTGGAGACACATTTTGATACCACGATCACTCAACACACCGGAGGAAGTATATTCGATGTCCCATTATTTCAAACCCGGTTATGAAGTGTTTCCTTAGCGAGGTGACTCATTCGTTCTGCTATTATTTATTCATGCGTCGACTTCTCATATAAATTGCTTCTCTTACTTCTTTTCGGTTTCCCAATTCTAAAGCTCTCTTTTGAAAATCAATAACACCCATCTTCTGAGGGAAACTCTCGGCAAAGCGAGCTGCGATGGCTTTTGTTATACTTCTTGACATTAATTATTCATGGTTATTTATTGAATAATTCAACATGTCGTATGATAATTTTAAAATTCTCTACCTTGTTACAGAAAAGTGAGGACTTTTTGGGCCATCAGTGGATTCATGCCAAGTGAAGCTATTATCAGTGAAAGCATACAATGTGTGAGAAGGTGACATTCAGGTTTTGGGTCTTCATTAAATAACATAAAGGTGATTTGTGTACTCCGTGGCCCTCAGGGAAAACAGGGAGCGTGTTCCTCCTCTACTGCGCTGTAAGTGGAGGGGAATCAGCAGCATAATGTTCAAGCAAGACTTTGAGAAAAAAGAAACACTTTCATGTGGGATAAAATGCCACACATGAATGAATGAATGAATCTGTTTTGCCCTTGCAAGAACTAACTTGGTGCCGGGAAACACTAATGTTTCTGTTATATAAATACTGTGGAACGAATTTATGTTTATTAGAGAAGTAAACACTCAAAATATTTTATTTGAATTCAATAATATATTATGGATCAGACAATTACAAATTTTCTGGAGAAAAAAGGTATTGCTGTAGCTTGAATTGGTACAACTTTTCCAGGCTGAAAACTTTGTCAAGTTCTAGTGTTATAATAGAAAGGATATTTTCTTTTTACTTAACATCTTATCCTTACAACTTATCTTTACTTATCTTATTCTCCATTAATTTATGTATCCTTCCACTTAATAACATTTATTACTTAATATGATAAACAAGCAAAACTGGAAATTGTCCTTGACCTTGATTCAATTACAGTATAAAGAGTGATTGATGAATGAATAATATGATTAATACAAAGTTTCCCATTAAAAGTTTATGTTGTATTGAGAAAAAGGCTTTCTAATTCCCTTTTGGAGATAGGGGATCTGAAAGATGACCTTAGAATATTGATATTTCCATTGCAGATAATCGATGTCAGCTGCGTGACCTCAGGAAAGTCAAAGCCATTTGCTATGCAGATATTTTTAGATGATCACAAAAAGTAGCCAGTCTCTCTGGCTTTTATTCATTTTGCACTTTACTTACCTTAAGGACAGGTCTGACCCAAAGGTGTGCACCCGATTTGGCTATCTAAAAAGTCACTGGAGCATTTTTTCCAAAGTAAGCGTCTCAATAAATAAATCAATTGCATTTAGTCATTCCATGTATTCACCCAACCAACTTATTGTTACGAGTTGGCTAGGTCCCATGAGCTGTGGAAGCACTGCGGGCATAACCATTCAGTAAAGGAGCTTGTATTTAACCGTAGAAGATATAATTATTTGTTAAATGTAAACATGTGATGAATATTATACACATTAGATGAGATTTCAGTCTAGAGCAGGGGGCAGTGTTGCCCCGCAGTGGACACTGGGTAACATCTGGAGGCAGTTTCGACGGTCCTGACCTGGGTGGGGGGCTGCTCTTGGAAGGTAATGGGTGCAGGCCAAGAATGCTGTTAAATGTCCAGTAATGCCCCTGACAGCCCCCTGACAAGGATTTATCTGCTCCAAGAATCGTGACACTGTGGAGAAGCCCTGGTCAAGAACGGTGGGAAAGGAGGGGCAGGGGATGGAAATTTGAGAATCGCTGTGGCCACCATGGAGCTGAGTGACTGCTTTCTGGGTGGTGACGCCTTTTAAATATGCTGCCGCTTAGATGCATAATTCAATAATCCCGTTGCATTTTCTATCTAGATACAGCTTCATGAAAGTTGATTGAATAAATAAATCATAAAATGTCATGTTAACAGGAGACCAATGAGACCCAACCTTCAATATACTTTCCTACCCCTTTACTCATCGAAAGAATAATCGATGCTCCCAGGGTTGATCTTGGCTCTGGTTCCTGGCTGCATAATCTACAATTGTTACTGAGCCTGTAAAACAGAGATAATGATATAGTTTTCCCTACAATTGTAGCGAGAATTAAATGAGGATGTTCAATAAATATAAGGTGTCCGGCACTGTCTCTGAGTAAATGGCAGTTATTAATCAGAGAAGATCACATTAGGCTCCAAAATGATACGTCCTGGAGCTTCTGTGGTCCCCTAAATTACAGAACTATTACATCTTACGTGAAGGCAGAAATGGAAATGATTACCTCCTTTGATGGAGAGCTGTGTTGTGAATTACTTTTTTAAACCTTTAGATAGATGAGTTATGTGTGAAAAGCCCTGGCATGCTAAGTGTTTTTGTAAGATTCGTTACCGGCAAGATATAGGCAAACATAAATGAGATCAATCCAAAAAGATTACCCTGAACACTTGCTGACATGTGGTCCGCTAAAGTAGTGACAGACCATAAAACTTCTGAGAAAGACAAGAGGTAGAGGGCACTGGAAATGTAAAAGGCACTGTCCCCAGATCCTTAAAAACGCAGCTGTTTTCAGGGTGTACACTGCTACCCTGCTATGCGTAGCATCCTGTTCCTTTTATGTGTTGTACTGGAAATTGACCAGAGTTCAGATCAAGGTAAGAATTATCAGTGGTGATGACGGCACTATTTCTGGCCATGTAGTTGTTATGAGTCAAAAGTTTAACGTAAGCTCTAAGGCCCGAACTATCCTGCTTTTAAGCAGTGTGGCCCTGAGAAGGTTCACAGCTCAGATAAATATTACCTTCTGTATGATGGCGATGTTGATGATATAGGTCTCTTCATCGTTTTGATTAAATTGGATAATTCACGAGCAGGACTTTGTACAGTGCCTGGGACTACAAATGTCATTATCACCATCATCCTCATCCTCCTCATTTATCATTTTTACCCTCATGTCTTAAAAGCTTTCTATTTTTTAAAAAAAATTATTTATTGATTTTTTTTTAGAGAGAGAGTAAGGGGGAGAGAGAGAGAAAGGGAGGTGTCAGTTTGTTGTTCCACTTATTTATGCATTTATTGGTTGCTTCTCTCGTATGCCCTGAGTGGAGATTGAACCCACACCCCTGGTGTTTTGAGATGATGCTCTAACCAACTGAGCTACCCAACGAGGGCCAAAAGCTTTCTGTTGTTGAAATAATTTTGTAGCATTTAATGTACGAGCTTTGTTTAAAGGAAGCACTCTTAAAGTGGTTCTTCTGTATGTTTTTAGCTTAAATGTGATTAAGTTTCTGGATTCATATGTCTATTTTTATATAAGTGTTCTGATTATATCAGTTTTCTCACTGTATGGAAAGAACAGAAGATCCGTCTGAATGTTTGTGAGTTTTCCCATTTGTAATTCTGAATCTGATCATTAATATCTATCAAATCTCTCCTCATTAAATAATCTGTTTTTCACTTACTTACATGTCATTATCCATTTCTTTTCTTTCCTCACTTTGTATAATCAAATTATATTCATGATTGCATTTGGCTTTGGAAGAATTCAATTCTTTAAATGTGGACCTGTATGAACTGAGGTTCTTGGGGTGTCTGGCTTTTTAGAAAGTGAGGGACAGGATAGATGGCCTCAGAAAGCAACCCAGAAAATGTCTTCAGCATCATCCATGGGAACTTTCATGTATTGTGTTTGATGCGCCAGCTCTTAAGGCAAAAATGGCCCGAAGGCAGACATTCCCGGCTCTCCTAACCACAGCAGGCTCCCGTGGTTAATATAACATTTCTTTTCACTGGACTCAGAACACTTTTCCCTTGATAGGCAGAGCAGCCGCTTTCCACTCATTAATTCCAGCAAGCCTAGTGAAATCTCTTCCTCATCTCCACTGGCACAGAGATGCAGAAATGCTGGTAGGGACTCTACAAAAACAGTGGAAGTAATTTAAAATATTTAGATTGGATCCAAACATTTCCTGTAAAGATTTAAGGTGGAAGAGACAACACAACAGGAACTGATAGGAAGCCATTAGCTGCTTGTAAGTGTCATGAGAATCAACAGCAGAAACACTTGGGTGGTGCGGGCTCCAGGAGCTGTTGGCTGGGGATCAGATGAGGGCATCTGAGGACACACACTTTCAAAAAACATGCCAAAATATGAACCAAATCCACTCTTAGGACATTTCAATTTGGTAGATTTGATAGCTAATACTGATAATGAAGGAATTTTAATGACTTCTGTTTTATCACATATCTGTCTATGTATCTGTCCGTCATTCTATCTGATCTTATCCATGTATTATTCTACTTATCTAGCTCCTGATCATAATACTCTCAAGCTATTGTGGAAGGTCCCCCCCAAACATATCAACTCTACAGACGTCTATTAGTTTTCATGCTAGCATATTTTAAAAATAGCGTTCACTTCATAGGTAAGCAATTCACAACTCTGTAGATAAAACACTGGTGCTTAGGAATGCTCGAATATATGACTTTCCTGGAAGATCATTTTCTACCGAATCCTGTTTTGTAAAAGGATGCTACCTACGTGAACAGGCATTTGTAAAGAGTGAGGTGCAGGACCAGAGACATGCACCCAATGACAACTTAGAGACTTTTTGTTTTTGGCGAGTAAGTGAGAATACATGCAAAAAAATCCATGCATGTTGCCTCGTGTAGGGAAGGCATGCGTACCCAGCAAGCCTAGGTTCTCTATGGGCAGATGGCGAGATTTTGTTTCCATTAATGTCTCCCGAACAGACATGCACAATATATACACAGAAAGGAAATGATAACAAATGGCACTGAGCACTAATGTGTCATTAAGGACTAATGCAGAATTTCAAGGGAAAATGCCTGACAACCAAGGTTGCGTTCATTGACACGCCTTCCGGGAATGGTGGCAGGCCCTGATCGCTCTAAGCCATTGAAAACTGAACCTGCGACACTCCGCAGGATAATTACATGATGGAAAACAATTCCTATTAAGAAGCTGCCTGAGTAGCTTGCAAGTGGCCTTCCTCTCTCTCGTTGCCAGCATTTCATGGTACTTTTCCACTGGAGAAACTTCTAAATACTGTTGACAAATTAATGAAAGAACTTTGTGCAAAGGCTGAGTCTCCCTTCAGAAGGCATTTGTAATATTGATTAAAAGCAAGTGTTGTTTCAGTATGTGTCCCTTAGAAATAGTCAACAATCACGTCAAGTCCTTAATTAAGTTCTTTTTTTTAAAGGTTTTATTTATTTATTTTTTAGAGAAAGGGTGAGGGAAGGAGAAAGAGAGGGAGAGAAACATCAAGGTGTGGTTGCCCCTCACGTGCCCCAACTGGGGACCTGGCCTGAAACTCAGATGTGTGCCCTGAGTGGGAATTGAACTGGTGACCCTTTGGTTTACAGGCCCATGCTCAATCCACTGAGCTATACCAGCCAGGGCCTTAATTAAATTCTACTGCCTAAAAATACACATACAAATGCAAAAAGAGCAAAAACAATAGTCTTTAGGAAAGGAGTTTGCAATATGTGTTATAAAATGAAATCACTATTCATCCAAGAAGTATATGACTATGTTCATATATAGCATTGATATTTTAATATTAGATTTTATGATGGGCACTTAGGCTGCTTCCAGCACTTGGCTATTGTGAATAACACTGCTATGAACATTGGGGTGCATAGGTTCTTTTGGATTGGTGTTTCAGGATTCTTAGTGTATAATCCCAGCAGTGGAGCTGCTGAGTCAAGAGAAAGTTCCATCTTCAGTTTTCTGAGGGAATTCCATACTGTTTTCCACAGTGGCTGCACCAGTCTGCCTTCATGCGATTCATTTTTGGCCACGATTGTATGAGGGTTCTGATTTCTCCACGTTCTCACCAATACTATCATTATCTGACTTTTTGGTTCTAATGTTCCTAGTGGTATTTCATTGTAGTTATTATCCATAAGAACTTAAACTCATTTTATTGACTTAAGAATAAGGGAAACTATTACTCTTTTATTGCCATCATAATTTAGAGAGAATTGACATAGTTACAAATTTGGAATAAGCATAATTATCATATGTGCTAAATTGTTCTCACTTAGTTCTTTAATAAGACATTTCTTATGAAATGTATCCACATAGGTTTTATATTTGTTTTATGAAGTCAGATGTTAAGTCTGTTAGCTGGTTGTATTGCTTGTGGGAAAACTATCATTTGAAAAGTTAAACTTGGACATTGCTAAGTTACTGAGTTTGGTTTATAGTGGGTTTTAGTTGATTCTTTGAAGTTTTTTAGGTATAAAATCATAAGAGAACTTTACTTCCTCTTTTCCCATTTTGTATTGTATGTATCTTATTCTTTATTTCTCCATGAAGGATACTATTGTCTTTTGAGTTAATATATGCTTCATCTCAATAATACTAATATTTCAAAGTTTTTATAAATAAAACATAGATGTTTAATTGTGGCAAATACCTTTTCAGTTGAAGAAGAGAAACAGCATTTGGTCAGGATGTATAATTCTTTTGATGTGCTACTGAATTCTAATTGCTAATATTTAAATTTAAGATGTTAACTTTGATGATTGGAAATGAGATTGGTTTGTAGTTATCTTTTGGGGGTTGACATTGCTAAGTTAAGTATCAAAGTTATTGTGTTTGATTAAAAGAAATAATTAAGTTTTAGTTCTTTTTATGTCTGATGCAGTTAAAAAAAAGCATTGGAATCATCTGCTCTTTAATATTTTGGTAGAATTCTCTGGCTGAAGAGTTTAGGCTTTGTGGTAGGCAGAGTAGTGCCCCCCCAGCCACGTCCGTGTTCTAATCCCTGGGGCCTGTGGATACGTCAGGTCACGTGGAAGCAAAGGGAGAATGAAGGTCATAGATCAAATTAAGGCTGCTAATCAATTAACATTAAAATAAATAGTTTATCCTGGATTATCAAGCTGGGCTCAATATAATTACATGTCCTTTAAAGAGGAGGATGGGGACAGAAGAGACAGGAGACAGAGAGATGCGAGGATGCTCTGCTGCTGGTTTTAACAGTGGAGGAAGAGACACACGCTGAGGAGGGCGGGGGCTTGTATGGCTGGAAAGGCAGAGAAACACCGTCTCCTAGGACCTTGATGTTGGCCCAGAGAGAGCGACTCCGAACTGTAAGAGTAAATGTGTGCTGTTTTAAGTTACTAAGCCCATGGTAATTTATTACAACAGCAATAGGAAACCATGTATGATTTATACATGTATATAGTTATATATGTATATACTTACAAATATACACATATATATTAGAGTTGGCAACATCGGTATGACTTTATATAATGAATACATATGAGTGTATCAGTTTGAACTCATGAATTCAGACCTTCTGTACACATGAGGTAGTTTCAGAATTACTAATCTATACTCCTGTATGGAAAAATTTATTAACTAGAGTACAATGTTTACAGAGTTTAAAAAAAAAAATTTAGCATTATAGTCCAGTCAAAAAACCATTTTTATAAAGTTACTTAGGTTAGCTCCCTTTCCCTGTCTAATTCATTTAAATATAGTGCCTTTACCAGTATTGATATATAAATTTAAATTTTCCCCTGAGAATGCTTTTTCTCATGGCTTAATATTAACTACTGTAATTAACATTATAATCTGTTTTTGGTTTGTGTTCTTACTAACTTGAGAGTCTCTTTTTTAAAGTATATTTTGTTTATTATGTTATTACAGTTGTCCCAATTTTTCCACTTTTGCCCCCTTCCACTCTGATACCCCCTTTCCCTCCAGCAATACCCCTCTTAGCTCATGTCCATAGGTCATGCATATAAGTTCTGTGGCTTCTCCATTTCCTATACTATTCTTAATACTCTGCTGTCTATTTTGTACCTACCAATTATACTTTTTAATCTCTGCACCTTTTCCTCCATTTTTTCCCTTCCCACTCCCAACTGATAACCCTCCAAATGATCTCCATACCCATGATTCTGTTCCTGTTCTTGTTGTTTGCTTATATTTTTTAGATTCCGTAATTGATAGTTGTGAATTTGCTTATTTTTTTTAGATTCAGTTGTTGATAGTTGTAAATTTATTGCCTTTTTAATGTTCATGGTTTTCTTCTTCTCCTTTTAAAAAAATAAGTCCCTTCAGAGCAAACACTTCAAAAATTTATATGGAACCATAAATGACCCCGAGTAGCTGCTGCACTTTTGAAAAAGAAGAGCAAAGTAGGAGGGATCACAATACCTGATACCAAACTGTATTACAAGGCCACTGTAATAAAAACAGCCTGGTACTGGCATAAAAACAGGCACATAGACCAATGGAACAGAACAGAGAGCCCAGAACTAAACTCAAGTCTCTATGGTCAATTAACATTTGACAAAGGGGGCATACATAAAATGGAATAAAGATAGCCTCTCCAACAAATGGTGTCGGGAGAACTGGACAGCTACGTGCAAAAAAATGAAACTTGAGCACCAATTTATGCCATACACAAAAATAAATTCAAGATGGATAAAAGACTTAAATATAAGCCGGAACACCATTAAAGTCATAGAGGAGAACACAGGCAGGAAAATCTCAGATATTTCATGCAGCAACATTTTTACTGATTTGTCCCCTAGAGCAAGGGACATAAAGGAAAGAATAAACAAATGGGATCTCATCAAAATAAAAAGCTTCTGCACAGCCACAGAAAACAGCATTAAAATAAAAAGAGAACCAACCGTATGGGAAAACATATTTGCCAATGATACCTCAGACAAGGGTTTAATCTCCAAAATATATAAAGAACTTGCACGAATCTAGTCTAAGAAGTCAATCAATCCAATTAAGAAATGGGCAAAGGACAGTATGGAATTTTCTCAGAAAACTAAAAATGGATGTGCCTTTTGATCCGGCAATTCCACTGCTAGGATTATATCCTAAGAACCCAGAAACACCAATCCAAAAGAACCTATGCACCCCAATATTCATGGCAGCACAATTTACAATGGCCAAGTGCTGGAAGCAACCTAGGTGCCCACCAGTAAATGAAAGGATCAAAAAATGATGGTACATATACACAATGGAATTCTATGTGGCAGAAAGAAAGAAGGAGCTCCTACCGTATGCAACAGCATGGATGGAACTGGAAAGCATTATGCTAAGTGAAATAAGCCAGGTGGTGAAAGACAAATACCATATGATCTCACCTTTAACAGGAACCTAAGCAACAAAACAAACAAGCAAGCAAAATATAACCAAAGACATTGAAATAGAGAACAGGCTGAGAGTAACCAGAGGGGAGAGGGGAGGGAATTTCAGGGGAGAAGGGGAAGGGGTCACAGAAACAAGTATAAAGGACACATGGACAAAAACTAAGGGGGGGTGGAAATGGGAGGGAGGAGGGGAGCACTAGTGGGGTGGACTGGGATGCGAGTAAAAGACAGAAACTGTACTTGAACAACTAAAATAAAAAATTTAAAAAAAGAAAAAAATAAGTCCCTTTAACATTTCATATAAATGGTGTGGTGATGATGAACTCCTTTAGTTTTATGTTGTCTTGGAAGCGCTTAATATACCCTTCCATTCTAGATGATAGCCTTGCTGGATAGAGTAATCTTGGTTGTAGGTCCTTGCTTTTCATCACTTTGGATACTTCTTGTCAGTCCTTTCTTGCCTGCAAAGTTTCTCTTGAGGAATCTGCTGATAGCCTATGGGCACTCCTTTGTCGGTAACTCTCTGCTTTCCTCTTGCAGCTTTTAAGATTCTCTCTTTATCCTTAAACTTTGGCATTTTAATCATGATGTGTCTTGTGTGGTCAACTTGTTTGGGACTCCCTGTGCTTCCTGGACTTGTATGTGTATTTCCTTTGTCAAATTAGGGAAGTTTTCTTTCATTACTTTTTCAAATAAACGTTCAATTTCTTGCTGTCCTCATCTCCTTCTGGCATCCCTATAATTCAGATGTTGATACGTTTGGAGATATCCCAGAGGCTTCTTATACTATCCTTATTTTTTTTTTAAATTCTTGTTTCTTCTTTCTGTTCTGATTGAATGCTCATTTCTTCCTTATGTTCCAAATCATTGATTTGAATCCTAGCTTCCTTCCCTTCATTATTGGTTCCCTGTAGATTTTTCTTTTCACTTAGTGTAAATTTCATTTCTTCCTTTATGTTGTTGCTGTACTCAATGAGTTCTCAGAGCATCCTATCACCAGTGTTTTGAACTCTGCATCTGATAGGTTGGCTATGTCTGTTTCATTTAGTTCCTTTTCTGAGGTTTTGTTCTCTTCTTTCATTTGGCCATATTTCTTTGTCTCCTCACTTTGGCCGTCTCCCTGTGTTTGTTTCTGTGTATCAGGTAGAGCTGCTTTGACTCCCTGTAAAAGGCACCTGTAAATTGTGTGAGACGGAACCTTAGGTAATTGCCAGGGTCGGGCAACCTGCTTCTCCACTTTTTGGCTCTCTGTTGGGAGAGGGCTGGAAGAGGGGTCTGCACTGCTGCCTGGCTTCTGGGGGTCTGCCCAGCATCCACCCTGTGTCTAGTCACTTCCCCCACTTCCTGTATGAAACTGGCACACTTCCAGCTCTTGGCTACTGTTGAATCCCAGAGTGGGTGGGTTTTCTTACATTTTAAGACTGTGTAGGCCCTTTACGTGTAGTTTCTTGGAAATCTGGCAGTTTCTTCCCACACTGGGTTTTATAGCCAGAAGTTATGAGGATTTATCTTCCTGGCACTGGAAGCCTGTGCTGTGTGGTCTGGCCTGGGGCTGAGATTGCCCACTCCCAAGGTATCCCTCCCAATTTTTACCCACCACACGTGAATGTGGGCACTCCCGTGCCTGGTCCGCTCCACCGCCTCTCTGTGCCACACTGTGTCTCCTTGTCTCTCTGCCCATCTCCATGTCTCTGCCCCTCCCACCCGCCTGGATGAATGTGGCTTCTTTAAATCCCTGGGTGTGGGACTTCCATGCACTTCAATTTTCTGACAGTTCTGGGTGTTATTTGTTTCGAGATTTAGTTGTAATTCTTTTTGTGGTTGTGCGAGGAGGTCAAGCATGTCTACATACGGCTCCTTCTTGACCAGAAGTCCCGAGAGCATCTTAATATATTTTCTTTTTCTAGGTGATAGAAAAGATTTATTTTTCTAGTTTTGTTATTATTTTTATTTTACTGCATTTAATTAGAGAAGACTTTTATTCTTACATTTCCAAAATTGATGGTTTCTTTGTGACATAAAATATATGCTCAATTTTATGACTATCCCATGAGCCTATGAAAGAAAGTATGTTCTTTGTTTTCAGGGAAGACAATTCAACACATATTAGTTAAATCTTTTTATGCTTTTTAAGCATTCTTTTGTAAATTGGTTTTTATGTGTTGGATATCCCATAGTTTGAGATCTGTGAATTAAAACTCCCTACTTATGTGTATCTCTGTATATTCCTCTCTGGTATATTTTACAGTTTTTGCTTTATCACCACTGATTCAGCATTATTTGGCTCATGCATATTCATAACTGCTATATGTTTATTCAGATTGCTCTCCCCAGTATACAGTGTCTTTCTTAGTCGAGTTTATTCTTGTTTTTGGCCGGAATTCTACCTTGACAGGAGTCATACTATCTTTTTGTTTGCTTCTCCTGCCCAAATTTTTCTGATTTTGATTTTCCAAACTGAAATTTTTCATAGTTTTTCTCATCCTTTTTATACTATTGACATGACAGATAAATCTAGTTTTAGTCATATCCAACTTTTTAACAAGCATTTTAGCTTTTTACTGTGTGTTCTTTGCTTTCTCTGGGTTTCATTGTCTAATAGTTTACCTTTATAATTATTGTTTTTAAATATGCATAGCCCTCTGTTCATTTAAATAATGTAAATGGCTTCTACACAGGAAGTTGTGTGATAAATTACCTCCCAAGGTTGTCAGTGAGCGAGTGACAGAGCCGTCATGTAGGTTGTGTGATATTTGTCACATGCAGTTTCCTTGTTATGTTTTGGTTGGAGTCAACAGAGTCACTAAGGACAGTCAGTCTGGAGATGTATTTCAGTGATCTTGTAAGCTTTCTCCAGTTCCCACCCTTTTCCTGCATCCCATGTTAAATTAATCCTCACACCAAATGAATAAGGGAATGACCTGAATAAGTGATTGATGGAGAATTTTTTTAGGTAATTGACTTAATACTATAAAATAAAAAAAAGTGTGGTATTTTTGATGCAGAATTTCTTTTTGTTGTTATGTATTTTTGTGCCTCTGCTGAATTTGCTAGCCTTTGAAAGATTTCGTTCCACCCTGGGTGGCGACAACTGGGCTCTTGCTCTGGGTCATCCGCTTGCCTTCTCTCACAGTTTGTCTGTATATGCCGAATGCTGAAGATTAGCCACACACCACCCAGTTAAAACAAACGCTTTCCTAGATCTCCGACAGATACAAAAGATAGACAAGAGAGATGCTCGCATCGTGTGTTGTGTAGAGGAAGAAAAGAGACGCATAGCTCGCCTGACAGCCACTTCAAAAAATGCCATTTGAGTGAATTGGTATAAAAGAAAATCTGTGATGGGTTTAATCACATGGGGAAAGTTTTCTGAGTTTAACATTTTCTTTCATAAAATGACCAATTCATCCCATTCAGAATGTTAACACGTTTGTCATTTTGCTCAACTTCAACGTAGGGGGGGTGAAAGGGCATAGACTTCTCAAGCTGGAAAGAGCAGCCATGATGGAATGAGGCCCGACTGTTTTAGAATCAAAGCTCCGTCCACGGATGGATTGTTACTTAACTTCTATAACACTAGTTTTTCTCATCTACAGAATGGGGATAATCATACCTATCTTCCAGAGGGAAGAGGCCTTAATTCAAATAGCACATTGAAATTGCTGGTGTAAGTGGACAGGAATAAGAATTCCCTTTCTATAACCCCTGTGTAACCCAGGCCTGGTGAGGACATCACAGCCCAGTCTGAGGCTTCTGCCAAGTAGCCTGGTTCATGTATAGCCAATGGGGAAACTTGACTCAATAAGCTAACTCTTGTACAGCTGTCATGAGTGCTCTGTATTAGAGAAGAAATGGGTTCTGTAGGATTGCAAGACTCTCTTGTGGTGGGTTTTGGTTTATTTTTTGAGGAACTCTGTTTCATTCTCCTTCTTGTCAGGTCAGTAGGCACTTGGGGTCATCACAGGTTTCTTAACCAAGTTGCCTGATATAAATGTTCCTATAAGTCCATTTGCTTGCGAATACACGTAATATAATAATAGACTCAGCAATGAAGTTAAGTTCGCTTTATTAATTTTTCAATATTAAATTTCACTAACAGATGCATTAGAAATTAATTGTCATCTTTATTATGCCAGCCCTGATGAAAAGGCATACATCATTAGTGATATGCTTGCAATATAAAGTGTGTGAGAACATTTATGAGGGAAAAATCAATAACCCCATTAAACATGTTTGTATTTGTTCCTACAGTGCCAATTATCCCTACAGTCATTAGCATATTCACATTAGAACATAAAACCAATGAATAGCATTTTTCCATATAGTAACCTGATCTTGTCTCTTTTAATTCACTTGTGTATCATATTTTATGTGCAAAATTCAATAATAAAAAAATTTGAGATGGAAACAGATTTACTCTGTATTCTGAATTAAACATTTCTAAAAAGTCAAAATAAGCCTAAAACCATTTATATTAAGATTATATATGTATAAATATCTTAAAATTTATATTCTGCCTATAGACAAAAGGAGTCTAAAGTCTATAAAATGGCCATATCTTGAAAGTCTCTCTCTCTTTTTTTAAAAATATTTTATTTATTTATTTTTAGAGAGCGAGGAGAAGGGAAGGAGAAAGAGTGGGAGAGAAACATCAATGTGTGGTTGCCTCTCATGCATCCCTGGCTGGGGACCTGGCCTGCAACCCAGGCATGTGCCCTGACCAGGAATCGAACCAGTGACCCTTTGCTTCACAGGCCCGTGCTCAATCCACTGAGCTACACCAGCCAGGGCTTGAAAGTCTCTCTTTATCTTTGAATCTGGAAACTAAATCATATCTATGTTCCCCATGATTTTAAAACTTAAAAGACCATTGTCCCTTCTGCTACATGCTACCTCTAAAATAGTTTTAAATGAAATATAATACTCAAACCACTGGTTGTACCACAGAAGAAACAACAAGTCTGTGATATTATTAAGTTCTATTAAAAATTTCAAAGCTTGTTACTTATAGGTTTATTTAATTATATGTATTTTTTGATGTACATTTGTGTGTGTACATGTATGTGCTTTATTTAAGTTTATTATCACCACCATCCTATACTGAACTGTATTTATTGCCTTTTATAAAAAATATCACAGGATTATAAGTGTTTTCATTAGGCGATAAATGATTATACTCAACCTAAATATTCGAAAGACAAGTTATTATAGCAGTCACACAAGAAGATAAGAAACCCTTCTTCAGGTGACTCCTGAGTAAATACACCTGCATCTCCAGCAAACACTGTAAGAATGCGTCAGCCTCTGAGGTGTCAGCACACTGGGTAACCCATGGTTAAAAGAGAACCAGAAATTAAAGGAAGTGTTAGAGTAAGAAGAAAATGTTGTCCAAGAAGTTGATTGATGACTCCACTAAACAGAATAGTCAAGGAATTCTAAAGACTCAATAGTTATTATAATCATTGCAGAGCAATTTGAAGCTAGGCCAAGGCCCTCCAAACCTGGTGATTTAATTCCATGGTTATAAATAATCCAACAGGAAACTCAGCCCCAGAACTGGCCCTTGGAAGTTGGAATGAAATCATGACCCAGTACGTGGCCTCTGGAGCCACAATAAATGTGCTATAAGAATGTCAAAGACATGTGATATCTTTTATAAGAGAGCATGTTAGTGGCACAGACTAAAACTTAAAAAAACCTATGCGAATGTATAGTTCTATAATTGTAGTAAGAAGACAAAGGGTGTGAAATCAACAGGCAGAATTTTATAACCTCCCTGCATTTCCCCCAAGGACATCACTGTAGCAAGGGTATGGACGCTCTATTTTGGATTGTAAATACTCACATTAAATATTTTACCTCATCTAGACTTCTTTAAGCTATTTTCCTAACCTTACTTCCAAAGAGTACCAGAATAGAATGTTGGGTTTACTAAGCAAAACCACAAAATTTTAAGTAGTCAAAATTTCCCCCGAGATATTAACAAAATACTTAAGGTAGATTAAACTTAGACCAAAAATTAAATCAAATTATATTCTGTGTGCTCAATTTTCTGTAGGGAAGCAAAAGCCACTGGAGTATAAAATTCAAATTAATTATGTGGAATGCTAATGGATTTTAAATTAAAAATACGTGCTGTTTAACACTGCCTCGCTCCACACAGTTTTGCAAATGGATATTATAATAAAACTGTCCTATAAAATTTGAAATGCATGGAAGGTATAGTTGTCACCTCTGCAATTCGATCTAAGGAGAAGAGCTGTCTGTTCTCTTCATCAGTAGAGGCATCCTTCAGATCTGCTACTTTGACAGTCCAACCTGAAGGTTTGTTTTTCTACACCACATACAGTAATAGATTTAGCTGGTGACATTATTTTAACAGCCACGAAGTACTGTTGTGGCTTTTCTAATTTTATAGTAGTTTTTAAAGCTTCCTTCTACAGCTATGGAAGCTGAGGTTCAGCACACTGGAATGTTCCAGATGACCTAACTAATAATTACCAGAGTTGACACTTACGTACAAGGTTTCTCCTTCCATGCTGGGTATACAGCTAATCCCAGCAAGCCCGAATGGAAAGAACACAATTCACATTATATTAATTAATTATAACAATTAATTCACGTTATATTCAAATGCTAACTAGACGCTCTTTATTTTATGTCAGGTTATTGAGATATGCCAGTAGTCCAGGGACTGGGGCAAAGGGAGGGCTAAAGGGCTGGTGACTATGGGAGCAAAGGAAACAGGGACCAAACAAAATGGTCACCGAACAGGACAAGGCAGAATATCTTTGTTGGTCCGGTGCCATCATGGCCAAAGGTAGTATGTTGAGTGTGGGCCTCTGGAAGACTAGGCTGACTCTAACGAGGATCTCAGGGGGAGGACGAAGGATACAGAACCCAA
>PVKM010011114.1:0-33757 GCA_004027735.1 Carollia perspicillata
TACTTTTTTCATTTATTTACTCATACATCACAAATTTGTTACTGTTTTCAAAGGATCTCACTTGTAATCCTATGAGAAAAAGAAAATGGGAAGTATCTTACCCTTGAGGATGGGGTAGATGTGAACTAAACACACAAACCACACTGCAGTGTACAAATAAATGTGGTAACTTCTGTGTGGGAGCATCAAGTATGCCAAGGGTGGAGATTCAGAAACAAGAGGTTGTTTGCAACTGATGGAAGAAAGAAGGAAATGTTTCACTTTAAAGTGACATTTAGTGCTGTGCCTGAAAAGACTACAGGATGAATGTGGTTCTGAGAAGATTGCCCACTGCAGTGAACGAATCAAAGCCAAAGATGGGTGAATCTTTTACTCTAATGGAGTACCAGGGGAGGTTTGCCTTGACAGAAGTATCTAAATGTTGAAAAGTCAGGTGAGTGCCTCATCTGTGTTTCAAAGATGATCTTGAACCACAATATAGGCCTCATTTGGGATTAAGATATATTTATTGGAAGGTAGTGAAAAGAGTATCTATACAAACTGAAATAAAAATCTGAGACATTAGAAGTAACACACTCAATTCAAAAGGCTCATTGATGCACTAGCCATAGCCAACTACATGAATAATAATTAGCCGAATCAAAATCACTCACCCATTAAATTAGAACATTTGTATTGCAGTGCTTGAGGCAGAATATGCTTTTTTTATGCTACATATATGAAAGACACTATTCATGATAGAGCCATTACCTGGACTCAGAAAGTACTGGAGCAGACACATTCTCAGCCAGTCCAGACAGTGAGAACATATTTTGAGAGAATATGCTAATTTTATTGCATCTAAAGGTTACATATCATCCCCAGGTTTCTCTGTCTCACATTTGATGTGCTGTCTAATAAAACAAAAGCTGTTTCTATCTATTTTTTATTATGGCTGCTGTTGTTTTATCTAGGCCAGTCCTTCTTGGTTTCTTCAGCAGTTCCTAAGACCCTGTTTTCTAAAAGTTTAAGCTAAGTTTCTATTGAAGTTCTGAAAATCTTCATTAACCTAAATGGAATCCTTATTAGGAGACTTTTAATAACTCATCAGATAAATCTGAGGAATCAGGCACTTTCTTTGTTTGTTATCACTTATTTATTTATTTGTTTAATACCCACTGAGGCTACTTACATACTCACCCTCAGGGAGACATGATTGGGGCTCCCAGGAATCATAGGAAATTTCCAGGAAAAGCAGGGAATTAAAGGGGCAGCAAGAAAACTCAGGACACCCATTGCCAAGCAGCAGGCAAGCAGAAAAAGTCCTTCCATATGCAAATGTAGCTACTTGAGGTGGTATCAGAGAAAGTGACCCCTAAGCTTAATCTTGAGAATCTGTATAGGTTGAAAAACTCCTAGCCCTTGAAATAGTCTCACCCCCTTTTTTGTATGGATTTAATCAACAGTTTCTTTACTTCAGAGTTACCTTAATGTCTATATATTGAGAGTTATCCTTTTTTTTTTTTTTTTGTGGTTATTACAGATTTCCTTAAGAAGGACCCAATAGCCATGCCAGGGGTCCATACAAATGCCACAGATACCCACTTGAGAAAGATCTCCTGGAAAATACATAAACATGATAAAATATTTTTTTTTAAAAAATGCTGTTAAGTGGATGTGCCATGCTAAACAATAAGTATATATTATTTAGGAATGAAAACATACTAAATAAAAACAGGAAGAGAAGGTCCATTCTAAGATTCTTAAAATACCTGGGGCAATATAACATTATTTTTGTTCATAATGAGACACTATCTGGGACAGAAACAGCATTGTTTTATTTTAGGAAATAAATGTGGTAAGCATGCTGATTATCTTGCTTAATATGTTTTGAGGTGCTAGTGTAGTTGTTAAAAGTTACAGTTAGATAATACCCTGACTTTGAGGATTTTATCCCCTTATATGTAACTCATACCCTGGGAATGCTATATAGAAGTATAAATTTTAGTCCTGGCTGGTATGGCTCAGTTGACTGAACCAAAGGATCACTGGTTTGATTCCCAGTCAGGGCACATGTCTGGGTTGTGGGCCAGGTCCCCAGTAGGGGGTGTGTGAGAGGCAACTACACTTTGATATTTCTCTCCCTCTCTTTCTCCTTCTCTTCCCTTCTCTCTAAAAATAAATAAATAAAATATTTTTTAAAAGAAGTATAGATTTTAGATTTATTAGAATGGTCTTTCACACATTAATAGAAACATAAAACAAGAAGTGAAGTCATGTGTCTGATATGAATTGTAATTGTAAATTACTAAAGCAGAGAGTTCACCTGGCCAACAAAAGGACTACCCATACATTCCAGTATCTGACAGTTTCAGAGGTTAAAAAAAGTTTGGTCTTATGATATAATCTTCAAAATTATTATCATAGCATAATGCCACTTTCTCTAATGGCAACTAAGATAACTTTATTAATGGTGAATTCAATAAATATGCATGGAGTGCTTATTATGAAACAGAACTATTCTAGAAGAGTTAAAAAGACAGACAATTCTTTGCCCTAATTTGGCTTTATTATCTGGAAACATAACATTTAAGTTTATATACTGAATAATAACTCACACAGTACTATGTGATTAATGGCAACAAATCAGAAACTGTTACCTGGGGATTCAACAATTACTGAGACATGGTCCACATTCTTTGGAAAGATATCTGTGGATAAGATGAAAATTGAAACACACAAACATACTTACAACCTGGGGGGTTAAAAACAGCTTTATTGAGATCAAATTTCTGTTTCATAAAATTCACCCATTTAAGGTGTACAACTTAATTTTTTTAGTATATTTACAAAGCTGTTTAGCCATCACCTTCAGTTCAATAATTTTAGAACATTTTCATCACCCCCAAGAGGAAACCTTGTGCCTATTAACAGTTATACCCATCTTCCCCCATCTCTTGTGAGAATATAATTAATATACTTTTACCTCTAGAGAGTTGGCTGTTCCTAACTTTTCACACAAATGGAATCATATAGTCTGTTGGTCTTTTTTGAGACTGACTTCTTTCATATAGCAAATCATAAGATTTACCCATCTTGTAACATGTATCAGTACTTCATTTCATTTTATTGAAGAATAATATTCTATTCTGTGGATATACCACATTTTGTTATAGATTTTATGAATATTTAGGTAGTGCCACTTTTTTGCTATATGTATGTATATATATTATTTATTTTTCAAAAATTTATTGTTGTTCGGATACAATTGTCCCTTCTTTTTCACCATTGCTCACCCCTACCCAGTCCCCCTGCACTCCCACAGTCAATCCCTGCCATTGTTCATATACACACACACACATACACATATTTAATTTAATATTGACCAAGGTACTTGATAAATAACAGTGTATGTATTTAAAGTGTACAATGTGATAATTTAACATATGTATATTTTGTCAAATGATTACAACATGCAGATAAACATATCCATCCCCTCACAAAGTTACCATGTGTAAGTTTTTGTGATGAAAACGCTAAAGTTCTACTTAGTAAATTCTAAGTTTATAACGCAATATTATTCATATTCACCATACTATATGTTAGATCTCTAGAACTTTTTACAAGTGAAATCTTGTACAGTTGACCAACATCTTCTCATCCAACATTCTACTCTCTGTTTTTATTAATTTGACTTTTAAAAAAGATTTCATATATAAGTGAGATCATACAATATTTGTCTTTCTCTGGGTAATTTCACTTAGCATAGTCATCTCTAGCTTCATTTATGTTGTTGCAAACTTCAGGATTTCCTTCTTTCTCATGAATAAAATTCAATTTAAAAAATCACATTTTCTTTACTCATCTGTCAGTGGACACTTGAATATCATATCTTGGCTGTTGCAAGTAATGCTGCAGTGAACAGGGACTGCAGATATCTTTCTTTGATGCTAGTTTTATTTCCTTCAGGTATACATGCAAATGTAGGACTGCTTTATAGGTTCTATTTATAAGTTTTATGGGGAAACTCCATACTATTTTATTATAGTGGCTGACCCAATTTATATTCCTACCAACAGTGTACGAGGAACACTTTTCTTCACATTTTCACCAATGCATGTGGTCTGGTGACTTTTTGATAATAGACATCCTAACAGCTGTGAGACATCTCATTATATTTTTGGTTAACATTGTTGCTACTTATTGGTGATACTGACCATCTTTTTGTACTCATTGCCAATTTGAATATTTTCTTTAGAAAAATATTTATTCAGGTTCTTTGCCCATTTATTAATTGGGTTATTATTAATTTCTTGTTATTTTGTTGTATACATTCTTTATAAATGTTGGATATTCCTCCTTATCAGATCTTCTGATAAGTATTTTATGCCAACCTATAAGTTGTCTTTATATTTTTGTGATTTCCTTTGCTGTGAAAAAGTTTTTAGCTTGATGCATACTCACTTGTTCATGTTTATTTCTATTTCTTGTGTCTTGGCACCATATACCCCCCAAATCAGTGTCAAGACCAATATAAAGGAGGCTTTTCTCTTTCTTATTCTAGGAGTGTCATGGATACAGTTCTTGTATTTAAGTCTTTAATTCATTTTGCATTATTTTTGTGCATGATAAAGATACAGTTTTATTCTTTTGAATGTGGACACCCAATTTTCCAAGCACTATTTATTGAAGTGACTATTTTTCCCCGTTGTATGGTAACTTTGTTAAAGATTAGTTGACCATATATATATATGAGTTTATGTCTGGGATCTCTATTCTGTTTCATTGGTCTATGTATCCATTTTTATGCCAGTACCATACTGTTTTGATTATTGTAGCTTTTTAATATAGTTTGAAATCAGGAATTGTAATATCTCCAGCTGTGTTCCCCTTTCTCAAGATTGCTTTGGCTATTTGAAATCTTTTGTGATTTCATATGAATTCTAGGATGGCTTTATTAATTTCTGTAAATAATTAATGAGATTTGAATTGAGAGGACATTGAATTTGTAGATCTTTTGGTGTAGTAAGGCATTTAAACAATATTAATGTTTCATTTCATAAACATAGGATATCTTACCATTTATTTGTGTCACCTTTGATTTTTTTCATCAGTGTCTTACCATTTTCAGGGTACAGGTTATTCACCACCTTGGATAAATTTATTTATATGTATTTTGTTGTTTATAATGCTATTGTAAACAAAATTGTTTTCCTAATTTCTTTTTGAATAGTTTATTGTTGGTGCATAGAAATGCAATTGATTGTGTATCCTGAAATTTTACTGAATTGATATATTCATTCTAACAATTTTTAAATGAAATTTTTAGGGTTTTCTGAAAAGAAGACCTGTCAGGTTCAAAGAACGACAATTTTATTTCCTCCTTTCCATTTGGAATACCTTTTACATCTTTTTTTTTTTCTTGCCAAATTCCTCTGGATAAGAACTTCAGTTCTTTGTTGAATAGAGTGGGTGAGAGTAGGGGGGGCATCCTTGTCTTGTTAGTGATCTTGAGTTAAATGCTTTTCATGTTAGGTGTTAGCTGTGAGACTGTCATATACAGCTTTTAATATATTGAGGTACAGTGTTTCTATACATAATTTGTTGAGAGTTTTTGTTATGAAAGGATGTTGAATTTTGTCGAATCCTTTTTTTTGTGTCTATTGATATAATCACTATTTTTATTCTTAATTCTATTAATATTGTGCACCACACTTATAGGTTTGTCTGTGTTGAAAGATACAAGGATAAATTGAACTTGGTGATGGTTTATGATTCTGTTCCAGAGAGAGCTGATCAGATTACTGTGGAGGAGGAGAGAGAGGCTGTATGAGGATGCAATGGTAAACAGTTTAGGACTGGATTGGCTGAGAAGTGAATGCCTCTAAAGAGCATAGAATTATGGGCTAGAAGATTTGAAATAAAAGAGGGCTAGCTCTTTAACTTAGAGGTTCTCAGGTTGGCTCTGACTGGCTGACTCTGGCTCTTCGGTTCTTCTTCCTTAAGGATGCCTGGATGATTGTGCTGCAGCTGCCTTCATTTCCCTAAGGGCAGTGTTTTAGATGGTGAGAAACTCCATACACAGCCTAGGATCTGGCTGGCCTGGCAGAGAGTGGCAGGTCCATTCTTTGGGTGTTCTGGAGGAGACAAACTCTGAGGCAGAAGCCTGCCATTCTTCCAAAATTGTGTAACTTGTGTCTTATGTTGTTTTACAGTGTAAACTACCCCTATAGAAATAAGATAACTAAAAACTAAGAGGGTGAATGATATGAGAACCCAGGTGTTAGAGTTTGGCCTTAATTGATAGAGTTTGGCCTTAATCTTATATGATTAAAGCTTTAGCTAAAGGAAAAAGAAGATTAAAAATATGAACAGTAACATGATAACAAACTTAGAACTATCAAGTACTGAACCTGAATAAAAACAAAAACAAATGAAAAAACTAACCAAGCAAACAACTACAACACAACCAAAATCACGGAAGTGGAGATCACATGGAGGGTTATCAGTGTGGAAGGGTGGAGGGAGAATGTGAGAAAAGGTAGAGGAAAAAGTAATCATAATTGGTAGGTACAAAACAGACAGAGGGAGGTTAAGAACAGTGTAGGAAATGGAGAAGCCAATGAACTTATATGTATGACCCATGGAGATGAACTAAGTGTTGGAGTGGGGGTTGTGGAAGGAATGGGGATACTGGGAAGAGGGAGATAAAGGGGGGAAATGGGGCAACTGTAATTGCATAATCAATAAAATATAGTTTAAGAAAAGAGTTAAAGAGTTTAGCTTTAATTGATAGGTCTAAGCAACTAACACATGTGGAAAGCTGTTATTCCAAAATTGTGAAACTTTTGAATAAAGACTCCTTTCCTTTACCAACAAAACTTTGCCTCTGGAATTTTGCCTAGAGGATGGCAGCAGACAGCTGGACCCTAAATTTCTGTTCCATAACAATCCTTTTAATATACTCTTCAATTTGGTTTGTTGGGTTTTTTTGTATCTGTACTCATCAGGGCTATTGGCCTATAGTTTCATATCCATATAATGTTCTTACCTAGCTTTGGCATCAGGATAATGTTGGGAGCATTACCTCCTCTTCAATATGAGAAGTATAAGAAGCATTGATCTGTATTCTTTTAATGTTTGGAAGTATTCACAAGTAAATTGATCAGATCCTAGGCTATTATTTATCAGGAGGTTTTTGTTTATTACTGATCCAATCTCCTTACTTGATATTGATCTGTTCAGATTTCCTGTTTCTTCATGATTCAATTTGACAGGTTGTAGGTTTCTAAAAAAAATTCCACGCTAAGTAATCCAATTTTTTAACATGTATTTGTTCATAGTAGTCTCTGATCATCCTTTGTACTTCTATGGTACCTATTGTAGTGTCTCTTCTTTCATTTCTTATTTTATTTATTTGAAGTTTCTCTTACTTTTTCTTAGTCTTTCTAGTTAAGGTTATTTTTCAATATTTGTCTATCTTTTCAAAACAACAGTTATTAAGTTTGCTGATTTTGTCTGTTGTTTTTCTGGTTCCTATTTTATATTTATTTCCTTTAAAAACTTTTTTCTTAAACTAATTGGAGTAACATTTTGTTAATAAGATCATATAGGTTTCAAGGGTACATTTCTGTGATACAAGATCTGAATATTGACTTACGGCCAAGATGGAGGTGTAGGTAGATACACTTTGCTTCATTGCACAACCAAAAGGACAACAAAAAATTTAAAAACAAAAATAACCAGAACTGCCAGAAAATCAAACTATATTGAAGTCTAACAATCAAGGAGTTGAAGGCAAAACATTCATTCACACTGGTAGGAGGGGCAGAGATGGGCAACCAGGTGGGTGACTGGGTGGCCCCAAATTTGTGTGCATATAAACCAGGAGAACAACTGGGGAGCAAGACAGGCTGCACAATCTAAGGTTCCATCTTGGGGATATAAAGCCTCAAAATCTTTGTCTGTAAAAACCTATGGATTTAGTGGTGGTGTAAGAAACTCCCAGCATCATAGGAGAGTTTGATGGAGAGACCCACAGGGTCCCAGAAACTACACAAGCTCAGCCACTCAGGTATCAGCACCAGAAGGGCCCAATTTGCCTGTGGATAGTGAGGGAAGGGACAGAAAGCCAGCCAAGAGCAGAGCAAGCAGCATTGTTTCTCCTTGGACCCCTCTCCCACATACAGAGCCACAACACAGCTTTGTGGGTAGTCCCATCCTGGTAAATACCTACAGCTCTTCCCCTTACCACATAACAGGCATGCCAAGACAAAGAAATATGGCCCAAATGAAAGAAGAGATATAAGTTCCAAAAAAAGAACTAAGCAATGAAGAGGTAGCCAACCTATCAGATGCAGAGTTCAAAACACTGGTAATCAGGATGCTCACAGAATTGGTTGAGTATCATTGAAAAATAGAGGAAAAAGTGAAGGCTTTTCAAAGTGAAATGAAGAAAAATATACAGGGAACCAACAGTGAAGGAAAGGAAACCACAACTCAAACCAATGATTTGGAGTAGAAGGAAGAAATAAACATTCAACCAGAACAGAATGAAGTAACAAGAATTCCAAAAAATGGGGAGATTAGGAACTTCTGGGACAATGTTAAATGTTCCAACACTTGAATCATAGGGGTGCCAGAATGAGAAGAGGAAGAGCAAGAAATTGAAAACTTAGTTGAATAAATAACGAAGGAGAAGTTCCTCAATGTGTTGAAGGAAGTGGACTTCCAGGAAGTCCAGGAAGTTCAGAGAGTCTCATAATTGGACCTAAGAAAGTACACACCAAGGCACATCATAATTATGTTACCCAAGATTTACAATAAGGAGAGAACCTGAAAGGAAGCAAGAGAAAAGGAGACAGTTATTTACAAAGGAGTTCCCATAAGACTATCAGCTGATTTTTTGAAAGAAACCTTACAGGCAAGAAGGGGCTGGAAAGATGTATTTCAAGTCAGGAAAGGCAAGGACCTACATCCAAGATTACTCTATCTAGCAAAGCTATCATTTAGAATGGAAGGGCAGATAAAGTGGTTCCCAGATCAGGTCAAGTTAAAGGAGTTCCTCATCACCAAACCCCTATTATATGAAATGTTAAAGGAACTTATCTAAGAAAAAGAAAATCACTAAAACTATGAATAACAAAATGACGATAAACTCACAACTATCAACAACTGAACCTAAATGAAAGCAAAAATAAATGGAAAAACAAACTAAGTAAACACCTAGAACAAAAACAGAATCACAGAAATGGAGATCGCATGGAGGGTTATCAGTGGGTGGGTGGAGGGGGTAGAATGGAGGAAAAATTACAGGGAATAAGAAGCATAAATGGTAAGTACAAAATACACAGGGAGAGGTTAAAATAGTATTGGAAATGGAGAAGCCAAAAAACCTATATGTACGATTCATGGACATGATCTAAGGGGGTGGGATAATGTAGGTGGGAGAAGGGGTGTAGGGCAGAGGGGAATAAATGGAAATAAAATTGGACAATTGTAATAGCATAATCAATAAAATATATATTTAAAAATGATCTGCATATTGTACCCTGTGCCCACCACCTAAAGTCAACCCTCCATCATCATATATTAGGACCCTACAATCTCTGCCCTCTCACCACCTTACCTCTGGTAAACACCACACTGCTGTCTGTGTCTATTGGTTTCAGTTTTATGTCCCACATGTGTGTAAAACCATATGGTTCTTAGCTTTTTCTGACTTATTTCACTTAGCATAATATTCTCAAGTTCCATCCATATTACCACAGATGGCAGTTATTTTGTCTTTTCTTATGGTTGAGTAGTATTCCATAGAATATATGTACCACATCTTCTTTATCTAATCCCTTGATCTTTGTTATGTCTTTTCTTCCAACATTGGGCTTATTTTTTTCTTCTTTTCTACTCCTCTGTGGTGTAAGTTTGTGTTGTTTTTGAGATCTTTTTTTTTTCATTTAAAGTAGGCATTCATTGCTATAAATATCTCTCATAGAACTGATTTTGATGCATCCCATACATTTGATACATGTGTTTTCATTTTTCTTTGTTTAAGGTAATTATATGCTTTTAAATTTTTCTTCTTTAGCATTGACTATTGAGTATAAAGTTTAATTTATTTGTAAATTTTTTCAGTTTTTTCACATAATTGCTTTTTAGTTCTTATCATTGTGGTTCAAAAAGATCTTGGGATAATACTAATCTTCTTAAATTTGTTAGGATATAGCATATGATCTATCCTGGAAAATGTTCCATGTGTTCTTGAGAAGAATGTGTATTCGGCTGCTATTGGATGGAATGAATATTTCATGTGTGTCTGTTAGGTCCAGTTGGTCTGAGATGTATAGTTTAATCTACTGTTTGTTATTGATTTTCTGTATGGGTATACTATGAATTATGGAAAATGAATATTGAGGTCCCATACTAGTGTTGTATTTTTAAAATTTATTCCATCATATATGATAGCATTTGCTTAATACCTTTAGGTTTTCTGATATATATATCTATATATAAATATATAAAATAAATTTATGAATATTATATTATATGTTGTATGTTACACTATAACACACATATTTTATATGCTACATTATATGTTATATAATAGATAATAAATAACTATATATTATATATTACCTCATATATACATATATGAATATATGAATATAAATATATATCAATATATAGACATATATATCAGAAAACCTAAAGATATTAAGCAAGTGCTATCATATATGATGGAATAAATTTTTAAAAATATAACACTAATATGGACCTCAATATCCATTTTCAATAATTCATACTGTGTGTTTATATATATACACACATATGCTATGTACTATATATATACTATGTGTGTGTATATATACTACATATATGCACTAATATATACACTATATATACTATATATAAATATAGAGATATGTATACACATATATGTAGATATTTTAACATGCATGCACAGTTAATTGACCTCCTTTATGATTATATAATAATCTTTATGTCTTTTATTAACGTTTATGCCTTAAATTTTAATTTGTCTGATATAAATAAAACTAACTCTGTTCTCTTTTGGTTCTCATTTTCATGGGTTATCTTTTTACATCCCTTCATCTGAGGTTATGTGTATTCTTAAAAAAGAAGTGCATCTTTTGAAGGCAGTATGTAGTTGGGTCTTGTTTATTCATCCATTCAGCCACTCTATGCCTTTTGATTGTTTCAAAATGTAATCAATTTACATTTAATTATTGATTAGGTAAGAACTCAGTAAAGCCATCTTATTACTTGTTTTGTGGCTGTTTTGCCTTTGTTCCTCTGTCTTTTTTATGAATTGATGATTTTTTATAGCGATATCCTTCTCTTTATTTTTTGTTTACCTACTATCAATTTTTGCATTGTGGTTTCCATTAAGCTTATGTAAAAGATAATTATAACCACCTATGATAAGTTGATAACTTAATTTCAATTGCATATAAAAATTCTACCATTTTACTTTTCCTCCAAATTTCATGTTTGATGTCGCAGTTTACATCTTTTTATATTTTGTGTCTATTAACAAGTTATTATATACTTATAATGTATAGTTATTTTTAATACTTTGTCCTTTAAACCTTTTAGAATTAAATAATTAATACATCTCCATATATATTATTCTGAAATTTAATATACACTTTACTAGTATGTTTTGTATTTTTTATGTTTTCAGAAAACTAATTAGTATCTTGTATTTTCACTTAAAGAACACCTTTCAGCATTTCTTGTAAGGCAGGTCCAACAGTGATGAACTTGCTAAATTTTGTATATCTGCAAAAGTCTTTATGTGTCTTTTATTTCTGAAGAACAGCAGCCCTAGTAAACTATTGGTTGACATTATTTTTTCTTTCAGCACTTGAAATATATTATTTCATTCTCTCCTGGCTTACAAGGTTTTTGCTATAAATCTACTGATAATCTTTGGGGGTATCCTTTTACATAAGAACTACTTTTTTCACTTGCCACATTCAAAATACTCTATGATTTTAATTTTACAATTTTCTTATGGTGTTTCTTAGAGGAGATCCTTTGGGGTTGAAATTTTTTAGGGATCTGTGTGCTTCATAAACTTGCTGTCTAATTCTTTTCCCAGATTTGGGAAGTTATCAGCCATTATTTCTTTAAAGAAGATTTCTGTGACCTTTCCTCTTTCTTTTCCTTCTGGTACTCCATAATTCATTAATTGTTTCACTTACTACTATCTCATAATTCATATAATTTTTCTTCCTGCTTTTTCATTCTTTTTTCTTTGTTCTCCTGTGACTAGATAATGACTTATCTTTGACTCTACACATTTTTTTCTTGTGCTTGCTCAAATCTGATGTTGATGTTCTGTACTGAATTTTTCAAATTGTATTCATTGTAGTTTTCAGTTTCAGAATTTATATTGGCTCTTTTTAATGATATCCTTCTGTTAAATTTCATGTTTTATTAGTTATTTTTTACTGATTTTTTTACATTTCTTTGTGTTTTCTTGTAGAGTTTTCTTAAAACTACTATTTTGAATGTTTTATTAGACAAATTGTAGATCTTCTTTTCCTTGGGGTCAGTTACTATAAAAGTATTTATTCCTTTCATGGTGTCTTGTTTTCTTGATTTTTTAATGTACCTTAGTCTTGCATTGTTGTCTTTGTATTTGAAGAATAGTCACTTTATCCAGCCTTTCTAACTTGCTTAGAGAGAAATACCCTACAAGAGTAACTCCAGCTAGGAATTCTGAGGCTTATTCAACCTGTTTCTGGGGATATTTATCCCCACATTTCTTGTTCCCCCTTTGAGAAGAATCCTTAAGATTGTATGCTTTCCCATTCAACGTTTTCAGGTGTTCTGCTTGTTGCAGGCCTTCCAAAATGTGGATCACTTTCAACAGTTTCTTGACCACCTTTGAAGCATTTATGCAACATTTTTTATTTGTGTTGCACTCATTGTATCATTCCCAGATCTTTCTGAATCATCTGAATAATTTCTGTGGAGGAAAGTTCAAGTTTAATGCAAAATTTGGTGCAGACTCATTGCTATACTCACTCAATCATTTTGAATGTGATGGCCACACAGTACACATACTCACTCAATGGCATCTATTCCCCAACTGACTAGTACAGTCATCATTGTTCATGTACACACATTCCAGTCCACTCTCTTTGGCTGCCAGATTACATCAATGTTGTGCAATCTTTTTTCTTTATATTAACAATGCCTGGACATTTTTCCAGACAGACTGTATATATAGTTGTGCCAGTTGAGCCAGCACCATTTATTAACTTGTCTTGCTATCCTTGTCAAAATCAATTTACCATAAATGTAGGTACATATTTCTGGACTCTCACTTCCATTTTATTCACCTATGTATGTATCTTGTGTCAGTACATTTTGAAAATGGAAAGTGTGAGTACTCTGTTCTTTTTCAAGCTTGTGTTCAGTATTCTGGTTCACAATTGTCCATGTAAATTTTAGGATTAGGTTGTCAATTTCTATTAAGGAGGAGTCAGGATTTTAATGTTGGTTGCATAAACATAAGATATCATTCCATTTATTTTGATTTTCTTTCATTTCTTTAAGCAACATTGTGTAGTTTTCAGTTTTAGTCTTTTAATAACATTAAGTTATATTAAGTGTTCAACTGTGGACCTTCTTTGTTAAATTTATTCCTAAGTATTTTATAATGTTGTTAAGTACTTCAAACAAATTTTATTGTATTTTCAAATCGTTCCTGAAAAATGCACAGAAGTACATTGATTTTTGTATATTGATCTAGTATCGTGCAAGGTCTTGTATTATTCTTTTTTGGAAGAGTTTGTGAATAGTTGGTATTAATTCTTTTTCTAATAGCATATTAGAAATTAGACTATTTGGCAAAAATATTCAATATTTCAAAAATTTTAAAGTATTTTTTCTTAATGCTAGTTTTTTTTCAAGCATTTTTTAAAGATTTTATTTACTTATTTTAAAGAGAGAGGGGAAGAGGGGGTGAAAGAGAAGGAAAGAAACATTGCATGTGCTCCTACCAAGGAAAAAACCTACAACCCAAGTATGTGCCCTGACCACGAATCAAACTGATGACCTTCAGCCTTGTTGGATGATGCTCAAACCATTGAGCCACATGAGTAGGGCTTAATGCTAGTCTTTTTTTTTTTTGTTATTTTTTTCTTGTATCTTTTCCCATTGCCATTTATCCCCCCATACCAAGGGTGTCAAACTCATTTTCACCAGTGGCCACATCAGCCTGGCAATTGCCCTCAAAGGGCCAAATGTAATTTCAACTCCTTAACAGTTAAGAAGTAGTTACATTTATACAGTTCTAAAATTACATTTGGCCCTTTGAAGGCAACCATGAGGCTGATGTGGCCCCTCGTGAAAATGAGTTTGACATCCCTGCCCTATACTCTCTTCCAACTTCACCCACACCCTTCTCCCTGCAATCACCACACTGTTTTCCATTTCTGTGAGTTATTTTTGTTTTTTTGCTTGATCCTTCCACCCCCTAGCTACCGCCTGTAGCTGTCAGCCTGCTCTCTATCTATATAGATCTGTCTCTATTTTGCTTGTTTTTTCAGTAGATCCCACATATGAGTGAAACCATATGGTATTTGTCTTTAACTGGCTTATTTCACTTAGCATGATATTCTTCAGGTCCATCCATACTGTCACAGAAGGTAAAATTTTCCTTCCTTTTTTATAGCTGAGTAGTATTCCATTGTGTAAATATCCCACAGTAGTTTTATCCAGTTACCTATTGATGGACACTTGGCTAGTACCAAATCTTGGCTATTGTTAAATAATGCTGCACTCAACATAGGGGTGCTTCTATTCTTTTGAATGGTGGTTTGGGTTTCTTCTGATATATTCCCAGAAGTGTGATTACTATAAATTCAAAATGAATTAAATGTTAGACCTGAAACCTTAAAAATCTTAGAAGAAAATACAGGCAGTAAAATCTCAGACACTGCTCATAGCAATATTTTTTCTTATATATCTCTCCACACAAGAGAAAAATTTAAAAATAAATAAATGAGACATCAGCAAACTAAAAAGTATTTGCATAGAAAAGAAAACCATCAACAAAGTAAAAAGGCAATTTACTGAATGGGAGAACATATTCAGTAACACATTTGATAAAGGACTAATATCCAAAATTGATAAAGAACTTCTAAAACTCAACACCAAAAAAATCCAGTTAAAAAATGGGCAAAGGACTTGAGTAAACACTTCTCCAAGGAGGATATATGTATGGTCAATAGACATATAAAAAATGATCAATGTCACTAATCATAAGATAAATGAATATTAAAATCACAATGAGATATCAACTCATACTTGTCAGAATGGTTATCATCTGTATTAATTCTTATATGTTGGTAAAATTTATCAGTGAAGCCATCATGGCCTCAATTTTATTTTTGTGGGAGGGTTTATAATTACTAATGTAATATCTTTACTTCTTGTAGGTCTAATCAGATAACTAATTTTTTCTTTTGTTATTTTGAGTAGTAATCCTTTTAAGAATGTGAGCATTTCATCAAAGTATCTAATTCCTTCACTTATAACTATTCGTAGAATTTCCTGATAGTTTTTAAGACAAAAGTGTTTATATTTTTAATTATCTTTTTATTTCTGCTACACTCCTTTAATTTTTCTTTTAATGTTTATTTTGTCTAGCAGAAGTCTAGACACTCAACTCTCTATTAGCAATTTTATGCATGGATATCTTCTCCCATTTTTATATTTTCAATGTACTTGTGTCTTTGGAACTAAAATTCATTTCTTATAGATTGCACATAGTTGTGTCATATTTATTTTTGCACTCTCAATCTATGCCTTGGTTTAAGTATTTTATTCCTTTATAGTTAAGGTAATTAATAATAAATTAGAATTTACTTCTGTCACTTTGCTGTTTATTTCTATATGCCTTTATTTCTAATACTTAATTTCTCTATCACTACTCTTTTATGTTAGAAACATATTTTTTTGTGTACCATTTTAATTCCCTTGTTATTTTCTTCATGTTTTGTGTGTTTTTGTGTTTGTGTGTGTTGTTCTTTGTCATCCTGGGGAGTATCATTAACAATGTAAGTTAAAACAATTTAACTCAGATTAATATTAATATAAGTAGTTTATAGAAATTTAGCTCCAAAATTGCTCATTTTCCCCTTCTTGGAATAATATTGTCATGAAACTTAATCTTTATTTATTATTAGCTAATTATCAGTCTAGCTACTCAGCTCTCTTTTTGTGATTATATTCATGGCATACAGTTATTAATTGTAATTATTGCTTTATGGAGTTTTCTTTCAAATTATATAGAAGAATAAAATGTTAATAAAATGCATTTATACTGTCTCTTATACATATCCAATTTGTTACATCTACTGGTCCCATGAAATTAACCTGTTGTTTTGCATACTCTTATTTTATTTGTCCTGAATGGTTCACTTTAGTTTTTCTTGTAGAGTGATCAGCTAGGAAGAAATTCTATCACTGTTTACATTGAAATGTCCTATTCTGACTGAATGTAGTATTCTTTTTTTTTTTTTAGTTTTTTTAAGTGTATTTTTCCATTAGTATTTATCCCCCTTATAACCCCTTCCACCTACACCCACCTTCCTCCCTCTGTCACCTCAGTGTTGTCCATATCCATTAATCCTTTTTTTTGTTCAATTCCTCCACTTTGATTAATAATCTTTTTGATTTAATACATAGAATATATAGGTCGCTTTTGGTTCTCTGTGATTTCTGATGAGAACTCAGGATTTACTCATATTGAAGACCCGTTGTATGTGATTAATCATTTTTGTCATTTGGAAATCTGAAAGAACTGATGTTGGCAATTTGCAAGTATATATATATATACATACATATATATATGTTTAAACATATATAAACATATATAAACATATATAAACATATATATATATGTTTAGAATCATGAACCTCCTCAATATACCATTTAGGAACTCTGGCCTCCAAGATCTCTTTTGAATGTATGTTTATAACATGTTCTTGCACACATGAAGGTTTTGTGTACTAACATGACCCTCAATTTTTTTCCAATGTAAATCATATGAGATATAGTAAAAAGATACAGTGAATATGGAAAGCTATTACTCAACTCCTCAGATTTTGCCATTCACTATCTATTGGCTAAAATACTTTAAATTATATGTTATATTTTGAATCTTTTATTATAATCCATTTTAATGAAGCTAATACTTGTTTTTAAAACAGGTATTGTAAATATTTGATAATGTAGTTATTTCTAAATACACAAACATTTATAAAAAAAGGATTCCAACTTGTTAAAAATTGTGAAAGTTGTTGCAGTGGGAGTAGAAGACTGGGTAGGGGAGGGTGGGGGAATTGAGCAAAAAATAAAAATAAGAGGAAAAAAATCATGGGCATGGACAACAGAGTGGTGATTACAGGGGGAAGAGGGAATTGGGGTGGTGGAGGAGGGTATAGAGGGATAAATCATGATAAATGGAGACTTGACTTGGGGTGATGAATTCACCATACAGTATACACATGATGTATTGTGAAATAGTGCACCGGAAAACTGTATAATTATTTTAACCAGTGTCATTCCAATAAATTTTCAAAGAAGAAATAAGTTCTATTTTATAACAGTTAAATATTTCATGTTTTTCTCTTAACTGAAAAATATATTTATATTCAAAGTATTTCATGGCATTTATTATTAACAATATGGGTAAGAATTTTTTAAAGTACATGGCATGTAATATATAAAATTTGGAACACATTAAAATACTCTATTCATATGGTGTCTTTCAAGAGAAAAGATGGAAGGTAAATCATCAGAATATTTACTCTGTGCTAATAATATTTTCCTTACCTTACATGTCAAAAACAATTGTAATCACATAAAAACTCAATAAATCAGTTTTGGTTTATGCTGAATGTTTTGGGCAACTAATATCTAAATATAGCCATATAGTTTTGGGAGGCATACCCACTAGCATAGTTAATATATGCTAATAAAGAGAACATACATTTGAAGATATTGGGCTGACCCTGCCTATTTGAAACCTATTGTATTATATTATCTGTTATAATCACTAGGGTGAAAAATCTACTCCAGAAAAAAATGCTCAAAAATGTGATTTAGGATAAGTGGCTTATTTTGTTGTTAAATTAAATTAAAATAAATAAGAAAAATTTATTCTTTCAAAACAATTTACCTGCACTTGACTTACCTTTTATTATTAAGTAGAGTTAGCACACCACATTGTATGAGTTTCAGGTATGAAACATTGTGATTCAGCATTACCTTACAAAGTATTTACTGTGATAAATCTAGTAATCATCTGTTACTGCACCGAGTTTTTATGATACTATTGACAATATTCCCTATGTTGTACATTATATCTCCATGTCTTATTTATTTTATAACTGAAAGTTCATATCTTTTATTCCCCTTTGTATTTTTCATCCATTCTCTAGCCTTCCTCCTGGAAACCATGTTTGTTCTTTCTATTGACATCTGTTTCTGTTTTGTTTGTTTCTGTTTTGTTTTAGACTCCACATATAGGTGAATCATATAGTAATCATGTTAATAAAATCTATTCTCTTTCCCACAGACTTATTTAAGAATTATTTTTCACATTGTACCATACATTATTGTTTTTACTGTTAATACCACTATTAACATGAATACATTCCTTGGCTGGTTGACAAGTGATCTAGAACATACAGTTGGATTTCTTTTTTTTTTAATTTTTAATATATGGACTCCTCTAAAAATGAAAGGTGGTTGTTTAAACTATGGTAAGAATTACAGTTTAGTTTTGAAAAGTAGAGTGTAAGAGAGGTTAAGAAGAACCATGTGGGAAAGCTGACTGCCCATTTTTATATCACACCAGCTTCCTAGACCATAGGTGGGACTACTAGGTTAAAGGGCCATAAAAGAACAAAAACAAGTTCATTTGGTTTTATGTTCATTTATGTTTATTTAACATAATAGGTATTCTATGTATACATATGCATGTATACATCTATGTATACATCTATGTATACCTTATGAACCCATAAGGTATTTTTATAATATTGTCCAATATATTAATATAAAATACTATCATAATTTTTCCTCTGTCATGAAAGAGTCTATACTTTAGAAATTTAAAAAATTAATACAAAGAGAAATAAAATTCTTTTAGAATATGACTACTTGGATCAATGTGCATAAAATTCACTAAGTCTGTTTTATGTATACAGTGTGCTATATATGAATAACTATTTATATTTCTAAAAGTTATTTCACATGTAATTAAATGGCTTCATGAAATGAAATGTTGGCTGTGTTATTAGTTGAAGGACAGAAATGAGACAAATATTTTAAAATTGTTAAACTTACACAAGGTAAATAATGTTACATAAGAATAGGGCAGACATTATTATTTAGTCTCCTGGCTCTCTCTGAAGTGTCCTTTCTTATTACCTGAGACTCTAGTGACTACTTCTTTGTTTATTCAAAAGATCATGCTTTGGTTCATAGTGATACATTGTTGATACAGAAATAGAAGACAGAATTATTGCTTTGTGGTTGCTAAAAATCTAGAAGACAGGAAACAAAAATTAATCCTTTGTGATCACTGTTATGATAGAATTAAACAACACCTTGAAATGACTGCGAGTATAGGGTCTAAGTGGAGGTATGTGACCAAAAAAAAAAAAGTAGCCCATAAAGAAATCTTGCAAATATGCTGGGAGACAAGAAATTGGGTAAAATACTGGAGATGAGGGTAACTTAGCCTTATATGCCTACAGGTAGAAAAACTTGTCAATTACCCAAGGAGTAGGATCCACCAGACATTTACCTTCATACCTCTAAATAGGAAACACTTTGTCTAGGGATCTAGAAAAAGAATTCATTAGCAAAATAAAAATTGTGGCAATTAATGTGATCTACTTTGGTGAGGCTATTATTAAAAAAAACAGGGTTAAAGTTAGCCTTGGCTTGTGTGGCACAGTGGATTTAGTGCTGACCTGCAAATGAAAGGGTTACTGGTTTGATTCCCAGTCAGAAAACATGTCTGGGTAATGGGCCAGGTCTCCAGTAGAGGGGCATGAGAGGCAACCACACATTGATATTTCTCTCCCTCTTTCTCTCTCCCTTCCCCTCTCTAAAACTGAATAAATAAAATATTTTTAAAAAATAAAGTTAAAGTTAGAATTTTGTAAAACACCAGAATGAAGAAAGTAGATAACAGTGAACAGAAGCTGTATTATAAGTTTCAGAGAACAGACAACATTAAATATAGATGAACAGTCAATAAGTTAAGGATTGACACATATCCTTTGCTTTTGGGAATAGAAACATTGCAGGTTACCTTTGGCAGAGCTATTTGGTAAATGTTTGATGTAGAAGCAGTGCTCTCAGGAAATCAGAAATGAGAATCTAGAGAATATATTATAGTGTGCTATATTATCATCCTCCAAATGTTTTCCCATCATTTTTTTCCTCGCTAGTTTTCTTCCTTCTGTCCACCCTTCATTTCTTTCTTCCATTCTATCTTAACTTGTGTGCAAAAATAGAAAGAGGTGGTTAACTTCAGCAGAATTTAAGGAAATGTTTAACCTTTTAAAATCACAAATTCCTCTGCAAATATTGTTCAGCCTCTACTGAGAATTTTGTGCATTTATACAAATAATTTTATACACAATTCTAGGAAGCTCAAATTCTCTTTGAAATCCATTCATTAAGTCCAAAACTTTCAGTGGATTCCCAGTTAAGAACACTAGCAAGTCTTAAGATCTGTGTAGTGTGGGTGTGGATTTTATATGGAGGTGTGTGAGCATGTGGAGGGTATGTGTGAGGGCTCATACTCATGTGTACCAAGACTTGTATGTGTTAAAGAAAAAGACCCATTTGAAAAACAAATATTCTTCTTAGAGGTTAATTTTTATGTAATAATTTCATATAAGGAAAATAAACTTTTGGGTTTTTATCTATTTTTGTAATAAAATATAATATAAATGGGCTTTAACTGATTGGAACATTCATTCATTTAATAGGCATTTACTGAGTAGTTTCTAAAAGCCAGGCATTAAACTAAATGTTGAGAATACAAATAAGAATCAAAGGTTACTGTTGCACTTAAAATGCCCATAGCTTTCTTGGAGACATGAGAAGTAAACAAATGATGATGATGCAATGTGAGATGTTCTGTATCAAATCTGTGTACACCAATATAGTGATACAAATTTGGAGCTGCCTCATTTTATTGCAAAGTTCTTTGATTATTTTCTGCTTACAATACAAATTTTAATACTAAAATTTCTATAATACTAAAATTTTATACACAATTCAAGAAAGTTCACATTCTCTTTAAATCCATTCATTAAGTCCAAAACTTTCAGTGGATTCCCAGTTAAGGGAATCAACTGGGAATCCACTGTTTAGTAGTCAAAACTTGAAAAATGTCTACTTTCTTCACTCATGACCCAAGAGGAGGGTGCTGTGGGGCTGAGCTCTAGGTCCAGTCAGACCTGAATTAATGTCTGGGCAGTGGCATTGTCAACTGTGTGATTCTGATAAAGGTATCTGATTAAGAAAACCTCAGGTCCTTTGTTTGAAATATCAGATTGTTAATAGAAACATTGGTTCACTATTCACATTTAGTAAGCCAAACTCATTTAAAGCATTGAACTCATGACCTGACACAAAATAAGAAAAAAAGTTTGTAAGTTATTATTGCTAAACAAGTTGTGATGTGAAATAATTAAGATTAAATATCTAGGGGGAGAGTGAATGGAAGTCACACTGACCTCCTCCCAGGGCCAATCTGGAATTATAACTCAATTGAGGAGAAACCATCCAGAACAAACAAGTGAACAATAGGCAGAGAGAAGCACATAACTTCAGACAGACAGAAGAACCAACTTTGGCACAACTTGTCTAGTAGGGACTGTGGTAGAGACTTAAGAAGACTGGCTGGGTGCCCACAGGCAGCAGTGCTGGTGGGATAATTAAGTGGATGGTCGGATCCCCCAGAAAAGACTGGTGTTTAAACCCTAATCAGATTCCCAGCCTGGAACACCAGAGCCCAAAAAGTACACAGATAACAACCAGCGGTGAAAAGTGGCAAAGTTGCTCTCTGCCAGAGACAGACAGCTATGGATGCAAGGGCCATTTAAAGCGCCAACACATAAATTTTCATTTGCAGCCACTTGCCCTGGGCTCTGCAAAAGGCGGGAACAGAGTGGGCTAGAGACAAATGAGGAGATATGGGGGACAGAAGCCTTGGGGAGAGAACTGAGAGAATAGCTGCATTGATCCAGGTGCTGAGTCATCCCCCAGATGGCAGCAGCCTTTGTGCTGGAGCAGACCACTTCCCTTCGAGCAGCAGCAGCCTGAGGAGAGGGAATAGCCCCCACCCCAGGAGAAATTAGGCCCCACCTACAATGTTTAAACCTATTTGCTGTGTGCAGAGTGACCAGATGAACAATTGAAGGAGACAGCCAGTGACAGCAGATTACCAGAAGAATCAAACAGGCTGCTTAAGGTCATACAGGGTCAACATCAGACATCACCAGAGGCAGATCCAGAAAGAAAAAAAAACAGTGGTAAATACAAGAGGCTACCAACACAAAATTCACTGTGGCCTTCATGATTCACAGTATTTTCTTTCCTGCATAGCTTTATAGCATTCATTTCTTGTCTATCGAGTTTGTATATAATTAGTCACTAGATTTTATACTATAGTGTATTTCTATTCACATATTTTGCCTCTCCCTTCTCTTAACCCATTTTACCTTCCTCTTTCCTTGCAATATTTTCATTTCAAATTTAGTTTTCTTTCTAGCCACGACTTGTTTCTATTCCACTCTTACTATTTTTGCTCCTGTCCAGACACTCAAAACTAATTTTCTTGTCAAGGGTCATTTCACATCCTTTTGCACAGCACTTAAAATACCTGCATTCTCTCCACACCTTTAACAAATTTGTAGGTTGGCTGTGGGTAGAGTAGTTGTTGCACTGTGTTCTTCAAGGTTATCTCTAGAGCTTCACTAATTCTGTATTTCAAATGTCAAATTTTACTGGACCCCTCTCCTACTGTTTTTTTTTTTTTTTTTGTCTCAAATTTTAGTTTTGCCATCTTAGCATGTTTTTTTCTTATTTGTTTTTCTTCTAATTCTCTTTCATCCTGCCCTTTCATTGTTCTTCTTTCTTTCTTTATCTTTTTCTATACATCCCAAATTTTAATTTTTCCCTAACTTAGTCTGCTTTTGTTCCCCACTTTTAGAATTCCCACTCTCTCTATCATTTCTAAATCACTTCCCATTCTTCTAAACATCTCTTAGACTTTTCTTTGTTTCTTTTTTCCCTCTTACTTCTATACCACCTATATTAATTGCAGCTACTTTGTTGTTGATAGTACTATGATGGATGTTTCTCTCCAATTTGGCTCCTATATTTTTATTAATTATTTACTATTTTCCATCCTTTTCTTTCTCTCTCTCACTTAATTTTATTTTATACTATTTTAATTTTTTGTTTAAACCTAATATTATATGCTTCCCTTCTCATACTCCATTTCACACTCTTCATTCCACTTTTTTATTCATGAGGTAAACTTTACATTCTCTCTTTAGATTTCTTCAAATCACAATTTTTAATAGTGCTCCTCTGTCTACCCTCTCAAAGTAATTTCTCATTCAGTAGTCCATCTCATATCTACTCTCCTTTCTTATAACAGTCATAATCTCTTTATACCCTTGTTAATACTGGTTCATTTGCTATTGATAGTGAGATTGTGGGGGGAGGAGTTATATATCCGGACGTGGGTTTGTTTTTTGGGCTCCGTGGTTTTGTTCAGGCAGTACCTGCACAATAGCACACAAGATGTGGTGGACAGAGTGGCCCTCAGTCAACAAGTGGTAGGGAAGGAACCCTGAAAGAATGACCAACAACAATCAAAACCCAATTATATTGAGAAAATCAGCATAAAAGGACTAAAGGACACCCCAAGAGCATCAAATTCAGGAGATCAAGGAAGGTGCACTACCAAATCTAATAGGCCTTCCACCATAGAAGTTCACAGCAGAAAGTCAGAAAGGCAAAATAGATCAATTTAAGAAACAAAAGCAAACAAGAAGAGTCCCACAAACAATGGGAAGAAAAAGAAACAGCCCCAAATCAAAAGGAAAGGAGAACCCCTCAGAAAGAATGCTAAATGAAATAGAGGAAGTCTATTATCAGATATTGAGTTCAAAACAATGGTTATAAGGAAGTTCAATGAGCTCAGTGTGAATTACCAACAACTACATAGAAACTATGAGTAAGTTACTGCAAATTATATCAGCATAAAAAAGGATATAGAAACAACCAATAAGGGTCAAGAAGAAATGAAAAATACAATTTCTGAATTAAAGGACACAGTACAAGGAATTGAAAGCAGGTTCAAGGAAACAGTCAAATCAGTGAGCTGGAGGACAAAGTAAAAACAAACAAACAAACAAACAACAACAAAAAAACTCCTTAAAAGAGCAAGAAAAGAAAAAAAGACTGAAAAAGTGTGAAGAGGAGTAAAGGGAAATGCAGGACAACATGAAACGGAATAATATCCATATAATAGGGATATCAGAAGGAGAAGAAGAACAAGGGATAAAAAACCTGTTTGAAAAAGTAATGAGGGAAAACTTCTCTAATTTGATGAAAGAAAAAGCAACACAGGTCAAGGAAGAAGAGAAAGTGCCAATTAAGAGGAACCCAAAGAGGCTCACCCCAAGACACATCATAATTAAAATGACAAATTCACAGACAAATAAAGAATCTTAAAGGCAGCAAGGGAGAACAAGAAATAACATACAAGGGAGCCCCAATAAGGCTAGCAGCTGCCTTCTCAGGAGAAACATTACAAGCCAGAAGGGAATGGCAAGAAATATTCCAAGTAGTGAAAAACAAAGGCCTGAAAATAAGACTATTCTGTCCCACAAGGTTCTCAATTAAAATGTAAGGCAAAATAAGGAGTTTCCCAGCTAAAAGAATACAGCTAAACCACAACAGCATTGCAAGATGTGATAAAGGGACTGCTTTAAGAAGAGGAAGAGAAACAGTAAGAGAGAATGGAACTAAGGTACAAAGGGAGCAAAATGGCAATGAATAAGTACATATTAATAATAACCTTAGGGGAGTAGACTGGGATGGGAGTAAGACAGAAAACTGTAACTGAACAACAATTAAAATAAAATAAAATTTAAAAAATAATAATAACCTGAAATGTAAAAGGAATAAATGCTCCAATCAAAAGACATAGGGTAGCTGAATGTATAAGAAAACATAACCCAGACATAGGCTGACTAAAAGAAACCCACCTTAGAACAAAAGACCTACACAGACTGAAACTGAAGGGTTAGAAAAATACATTCCATGCAAACAGACAGAAAAAGAAAAGCCAGGGTAGCCGTACTTATGTCTGACAAAATATTTCCTCAAAACGAAAGAAAAAAAAAGAGACCCAGAAGGACACTTCATTATACTCAAGGAAAGAATCCATCAAAAACACAAACATTATAAACATATATGCATCCAACAAGGAGCAGCCAAATATATAAGAAAAAATTTGTAGGACTTCAAGAAAGATATAGACAGCAACACATTATAGTAGGGGACTTTCACACCCCACTGTCAAATATGAATAGATCTTCCAAACAAAATATCAACAAAGATTTGGTGTCATTGAACAATACCCTATATCAAAAGGACTTAACTGATATACATAGAGCCTTTCATCCCAAAGAAGCAAAATACACATTATTTTCAAATGCACATGGAACATTTTCAAAGGTAGACCACCACATAATAGGACACAAAACGAACCTCAACATCTGCATCATAGAGAAACCAGAATAATAATAGAGAGAGGAAGAGATTGAGAGCCTATCTGAATAAATAATGATTGAAAACTTCCCTAACCTGATGAAAGAAAAAGACACACAAGATCAGGAAGCTCAGTATGTCTTAAACAAGATAAGCCAAAGAAGTCCACAGAAAGACACATTATAATTAAAATGACAAATGTTACAGACAGAGAATCTTAAAAGTAGAAAGAGATAGACAGTAAACTACAAGAGAGCTCCAATAAGACTGTTGGCTTATTTCTCAAAGAAATATTTCAGGCCAGAAGGAATAGGCATGGAATATTCAAACTGATGAAAAGAAAGAACTTACATCTAAGACTACCATATCCATCAAGGTTATCATTTAAAATTGAAGGAGAAATAAAGAGCACTCCAGAGAAGAAAATGCAAAAGGAGTTTATTATCACAAAAACCAGTATTATATAAAATGATAAAGGGTCTTCTTTTAAGATGAAAGACTAAATAGAGAAATGTAGTTATGAAGAACAAAATAGCAATAAATGCATATCTATCAGTAATCATTCATTTAAACGTTCCAATAAAAGGACATAGGATAGCTGAATAAATAAGAATATATATATTTTCAATAAATATTCATATATATATGTATTTGGTATATAAGAGACTTACTTCAGAACATAAGACTAAACACAAAAGGATAAAAGATATATTTCATACAAAAGGAAATGAAAAAAGCTGGAATAGCAATATTTATATCAGACTTTAAAACAAAGACTATAAAAAAACAAAGAAAAGATATTATATAATGATAAACTGATCAATCTAACAAGAGCGCTATAAACACTTAAGCACCTACCATAGGAGCAACTAAATATATAAAGCAAATCTTGAGGGACATACAGAGAGACTGACAGTAATACAGTCATAATAGGAAATTTTAACATCGTATTGACATCAATAGATAGATGTTCCTGGAGGAAAATCAACAAAAGAACAGTAGCCACAGATTACATACTAGATCAGATGGATTCATTTGGTATATTTAGAGCTTTTTAGATTAAAGCAGAAGAATATACATTCTTTTCATGTGCACATAATACATTTCCTAGGATAGACCACATGATAGGACACAAAACAAGTGTCAATAAACTTAAGAAGATTGAAATAATATCAGTCATCTTCTCTAACCACAATGATAGAAAACGAGATATGAATCACATGAAATAAACAGAAAAACATGCAAACACATGGAGGCTAAATGACATGTTACCAAACAATGATTGGGTTAATAATGAGATCAAGGAAGAAATAAAAATATATCTTGAAACAAATGAAAATGAACATGACTACCTAAAATCTATGGGGCATGAGAAAAGTAGTCCAAAGAGTGAAATTCAAAGTATAACAGGTTTACCTTGAGAAACAAGATAAATGTCAAACAGAGAATATAAACTTATACTTAAATAAACTAAGAAAAAACAAAAACAAAACAACAGAAAGCCTAAAGTGAGTAGCGCAAGAAAATTATAAAAATCAGAGCAGAAATAAAATAGTCTAAAAAATTGACACGAAGAAACAATGAAACCAAGAAGTTGTTTTTTTAAGAAGATAAACAAAATAGATAAGCATTTAACCAGACTCATCAAGAAAATAAAAGAGAAGACCCAATTTCTCTTTAAAAAATAAAAAAAATTAAAGAAGTAACAACTGGCATTGCAGAAATGCAAAGGGTTGAAAGAAAGTACAATGAAAAACTATATGCCAACAAATTGGAAAACATAGGCAAAAATTGATAAATTCATATAAACAGCATTTTCCAAAACTGAAACAAGAGAAAACAAAATCTGAATAGGCCAATTACAACTAATGAAATTGAAGCAATTATCAAAACAAAATTTCCAGCAAATAAAGGTCCTAACCTAATTGCTTCATAGGTAATATTTACCAAAAATTTGAGGAAGAACTAACCCCTGTCCTCAAAGTATTTGAAAAATTACTTTGAAAAAAATCAAAGTAATTTCAAAGAAAAAATTTCTTGAAAAAAATCAAGAAAAGAAACCAAGGTTATTTTATGAGGTCAACATTATCCTGATTTGAAAACCAGATAAACATAAAACAAATTAAGAAAATTATAGATGAATATTCCTAATGAACATAGATGGAAAAATTTTCAGCCAAACATTAGCAAAATTAATTCAGCAATAAATTAAAAATATCATACACTATGATCAAGTGGAATCAATTTCTGGAATTCCAGGTTGGTACAATATCCACAAATCACAAAATGTAATATACCACAAAAACAAAATTAAGTATAATGTTATAGGATCATATAAATAGATGAAGAAAAAGATTTTTACAATATGTGGCACTTATGATAAAAACTCCCAGTAAAGTGGAAACAGGAAAAAATTCTCAACATAATAAATATCATATATGATAAACCCACAGCTAACAAAATACTCAATAGGGAAAAAGTAAAATAATGTTCCTTAAGGTCAGGAACAACAACACAGGGATGTCCCCTTTTGCCACTCTTATTAAGCATAGTACTGGAAATCCTAGCTACAACAATCAGACAAGATTAAGAAATAAAAAGCTTCCAAATTGGGAAGGAAGAAGTAAAATTGCCATTATTTCCATATGACATGACACAGTATATAGAAAACATTCAAGATTACACCAAGAAATATTGGTACTGATAAATAAATTTAGTAAAGTAGCGGGGTACAAAATAAAAATTTAGCATAAAGCTGCATTTTTATATCAGAATGAACTAACAGAAAGAGAAACTAAAAGCCAAATCCAATTTACAATTTCATTAAAATATATAGCTGGAAATACATTTAACAAAGAATTTAACAGACCTGTACTCAGAGAATTATGATGCTAAAAAAAAAAAACTTGAAGAAGATACAAATAAATCAAAGCATATACTGTACTTATGGACAGAAAAAATTAACATTGTTAGAATGTCCATATTACCCAAAGCAATCTGTAGGTTCGATGCAATTTCTATCAAAATACCAATAGCATATTCCACAGAACTAGAACAAATAATTCAAAAATTCATATAGAACCACAAAACGCCTTGTAAACTACAGCAATTTTGAGAAAGAAGAACTAAGTTAGAGGAATCAAAGCACATGATATCAAAGAATACTACAAGGATGTAGTAATAAAAACAGCATGTTACTAGCATAAAAACAGGCATATAAATCAATAGTGCAGAGTAGAGAGCCCAGAAATAAGCTGGCCTACATAATAAATTATTATTTGACAAAGGAGGCAAACACATAAAATGGCATGAAGACAGACTATTCAATAAATGGACTTTAGAAAATTGGAGATATGTACATAAAAAATGTACACATCTTCTTACACCAAACACATAAAACAAAAGTGAATTAAAGACTTAAATGCAATATTCAAAATTATAAAAATTCTAGGAAAAAAATATAGCACTGAAATCTAAAACATTTCTCTTAGCAATGTTTTCTCTGATATATATTTTTGAGGAAGGGAAACAAAAGAAAAACAAATGGGACTACACCAAACTGATTTTTTTTTTTTTGCACAGCAAAGGAAAATATCAACAAAACAAAAAGACAACCACTAAGTGAATGAACATATTTGACAATAATACATCTGATAAGTGCTTAATATATAAAATTGTTAAGGCATTCATACAGATCAACACCAGTAAACAAATAAATTAATTAAAAAATGGGCAAAGGACCTAAATAAACACTTCTCCAAAGAAGAAATGCAGGTGGCCACCAGACATATAAAAATATGATCCACGTCAATAATTGTCAGGGAAATACAAATCAAAACCACAATGGAATATCACCTCACACCTTTCAGAAGGGCTATCATCAACAAATCAGCTAACATCAAGTGTTAGAGGGGTTGTGGAGAAAACAGAACACCCAAGCACTATTGGTTGGTGGAAATGCAGATTTTTGCAGCCACTATGGAGGCTCTTCAAAGAATTAAAAATTAAACTACTTTATGACTCACCATTTCCACGTCTGGCTAGAAATCTGAAGAAAGCTAAAGCTCTAATTTGAAAGAATATATACACATCTATGTTTATTGCGTTCTTCACTATAGCCAAGCTGTGGTAATAGCCCAAGTGCTCATAAATAGAAGAGTGCATTAAAAAGTTGTAGTATGTACACACACACACACGCACACACACACAGGAATATTTTTTGCCCTAAAAAAAGAACAAACTCTTACCATTTACAATAGCATGGGTGGATCTAGAGGATGTTATGCAAAGTGAAATAAGTCAGTCAGAGAAGGACAAATAACATAATTTCACTCATATGTGGAATCTAAAGAATAATATAAACAAATAAAAATAGACTTACAGATACAGTGACCAGACTGTTTTACCAGAGAAGATGGGGATTGGGGGAATAAACGGAAAAGTTGAAGGGATTGAGAAGTACAGATTAATAGTTAAAAAATAGACATGTGGATATAAAATATAGCATAATAACATTGTAATAACTATGTATGGTGCCACTTAGTTAATGGAAATATCAGGTGGAACCCTTTTTAAATTGTATGATTGTCTCACTACTATGCTGTACACGTGAAATTAATACATAATAATATTGAATGTAAGCTTTAAGTATGGACATTTTTTAAAAATGAAAATTTAAAATTGAAGCTAAAGTGATCCAAGATGGCAGAGGAGTGAGTGAAAGTTACATTAACCTCCTTCCAGGACCAATCTAGAATTACAACTAAATTGTGGAAAAATAAGCTGGAATAAACAACTGAACAATAGTGGGATGAAAGATTTATAACCACAGAAAAAAAGAAGAAATAGCTTCAGCACCACATGACTCATATAGAATGTGATGGGGATGTGAGAGGGCTGGCTGGGCTCCCACAAGTGGCAGCTGAAGTGCCAGAGGGATATTTTCAGTGGCTGGGTGAATACCTCTGAGAAGTGTGGGATCTATACCCCAAGCTGGGCTCCCCAGCCTATAGCACCAGAGCCTAAAAAGTACCCAGATAACATCCAGCTGTAAAAAACAGCATGGTTTCACATGCCACTGATGGACAGCAGGAGATGCATAGAGCTGTTTAAAGGGGCAATGCATACATTTTTATTTGTAGGGCACTAGCCTTAGGCTCCAGTAATGGTGGGGGGCAGAGTGGACTTCAGGAGAAATTGCAGATGGTGGTTTTGGGGAGGGAACTGAGAGGCCAGAGACTAGAATTCCAGTGCTGTGACATCACCCATGCTGCAGAAGTCATCTTGCTCAGGCAGAGCCAACCCTCCAAGTGGCATCAGCCTGAGAGGAAGCAATGGTCCCACCAACAAGAGTTTCTCTACCCCATCCTGTGGAGCTTAAGCTAGATTGCTGAATGTAGAGTGACTAGATTAACAACTGAAGGAGTCAGCCATAGGTGATAAATCCCTGGTAGTCTGGAACAAAGTGGCTAAGGCCAGACAGGAACAACATCAGACATTACCAGATGTGGATTCAGAAAGTAAAACAGTGGTAAATATTAGATGATACTGAGGCAAAACATACTTTTCCATAATTTCCAATATTTTCTCTCCCACATAGTTTTATTAACATTCATTTCACCTTCAAGTTTGTGCATATTAAGTCACTAGGTTTTATATTATAGTTTATTTCAATTCTCATATTTTGCCCTCCTTTCTCTTACCCCATTTTACCTTCTTCTCTCCTCTCATTATTTCTAATTTAAATTTGTTTTTCCCACTTGCTATAACTTGTTTCCATTCTGCACTCTGACAATTTCTCCCCTGCCCAGTCTCTCAAAAACTTTTTTTTTGTCAGTGGAAATCTCACATTCTTTTTACCGCTCATAAAGTACCTGCATTCTCTCTCCACCTTGATCAATATTTGCTTGTTGGTTGTGGATAAAGAAGTGGTTGTATTTTTTTTAATTTTATCTCTAGATCTTCACTATTTCTGTATTTCAATTCTCAAAGTTCACTGTTCCCCTGTCCTACTTAGTTCTGCCTTCATCCCACCCTTTCTTTTCTCCTTTCAAGTTTTAATTTTTCTCTGTCTTAGCCTGTTTTTTTCTTTCTTTCATCCTATCCTTTCTTCTTTTGGTCTCAAATATTAGTTTTTCTCTGACTTAGCCTGGTTTTCCTTCCTCACTCTTACTATTCCTTCTCCTTCTAGCATATCAAAATCATTTCCTATCCTCTAGGCATTTCTTGACTTTTTCTTTCTTTCTTTCTCTCCCCCCCTTTTATTCCCATCTCACTTATACTAATCTTAGCTCATTTGTTGTTGATAGTTCTATGATGGATCTTTTTGTCCAATTTTGTTCCTATTTTTTATTATTTATTTACTTTTTTCTTTTTTATTTCTCTCTCTCACTTTGTTTTCTTTTAAATTCTGGTTAGTTAATACTATATGCTTCCCTTATCTTATTCCATGCTGCCTTCTTCATTCCCCCTTTTTTTTTTTACAATGTAAATTTTAGTTTATCTCTTCTCATTGCTCTGATTCCCTAGTCTTATTAGTGCTCCTACATCTACCCTAACAAAATTATTTTTCTTTCAGTCATCTCATATCCATTCTTCTTTCTTATAAGTGGCTTAATCTCTTTATAGCCTTATTACTACTGGTTCACTTGCTGTTGATAGTGGAATTGTGGGTGGGAGTTATTTTTGCAAGTGTGCGATTGTTTTCTGTGTTGTGTGGTTTTGTTCTGGCAGCACCTGCACAACAGCATACAAGACGCGGTGGGTGGAGTGACCCCCGGTGATCCAGCTGGAGGAAAGGATCCATGAAAGAATGACCAAAGAACAATCAAAATCCAAATACATCCAGAGAACCAACATAAAGGGCATAGAGGACATCCCAAAAGCATCAAGTTTGGGGGATCAAGGAGACTGCACTACTGATTCCTACAGGTGTCCTACCATAGAAGTTCACACCATGAAGACAGGGAGTCAGAGTATATCAATTTCAGAATCACAAACAAAAAAGAAGGGCTTTCCCTAAAATAGGGAGACAAAGAAACAACCTCGAATTAAAATAAAGGGAGGAATACCCAGGCTGAGTACTAAATGATATAGAGGCAATTAAACTGTCAGTGATATATTCAAAACAATGGTCATAAGGAAGCTCAATGAGCTCAGTGAGAATTACAAAGAACTACAGGAAAGATGCAAGACACATAGTGCAAATTACATCAGCATGAAAAGGGATATACAAACCATCAATAAAAGCCAAGAGGAAATGAAAAATACAATTTCTGAATTGAAGAACACTGTAGAAGGAATTAAAAGCAGACTAAATGAAGCAGAGAGACAAATCAGTGCACTCGAGGACAAGGTAGAAAAAACTTCCCAGAAAGAGCAAGAAAAACAAAACATGACTCAAAAAGAATGAAGAAAGGTTAAGGGAACTGCACAGTAACATGAAATGTAGTGATATCTATATAATAGGAATACCAGAAGGAGAAGTACATGAGCAAGAAATAGAAAACATGTTTGAAAATGTAAGGATGGAAAACTCCCTAAATTGATGGGAGGAAAAGTCATGCAGATCCAGAGAGCACAGAGGGTTCCAATCAAGATGAAACCAAAGAGGCCCACTCCAAGACACATCATATTTAAAATTACAAAATTCCAAGACAAAGAGAGAATCTTAAGGGCAGCAAGGAGGTAACAGGAAGTATCATACAAGGGAGCTCCAGTAAGGGTAGCCGCTGAATTCCCAACAGAAACACTACAAGCAAGAAGGCATGGCAAGAAATATTCCAAGTAATGAAAAGCAAAGGCCTGCAACCAAGACTACTCGATCCAACAAGGCTCTCATTTAAAATGGAAGACACAAATAAGGAATATCTCAGACAAAATAAGGTTGAAAGAATATACCTTCAATGAACCAGC